>QFDD01003395.1:0-16264 GCA_006871305.1 Vachellia collinsii | reverse complement strand
GCCATGGAAGATGAAATGGAACAATGGATGAAGCAAGAAGTGGTGGAATGGTGAGTAGAAATGGATCCCAACCAATGATTAGGAGTGGAGGGACTTCAAGAACCCTTGAAGAACCCTAGAAGACGAAAATGGAAGGGTTTTCACGAGTGTTGGCGGCTGACATTCCCCCCCTTCTCAAAATCGCAATCTGAGGTATATAACCTGATTCAGTCTCAGATGCATTTATGTCGCGACATAATTTCATTCATGTCGCGACATATTAGCCATTGTGTCGCGACATAAATGTTATAAGTCGCGACCTGAAAGCCAAAACGCGCAGCTTCATTTAGTTGGCCATTTCACAACTATTTCCTCAAATTTGAGCCCTCATTAGGCATTTTCCTCTTGACTCCTTGACCTGAAAAATCATTTTTGGCTCTTGTAAAATCTAATCTCAACTCACTTATGAGGATTAATTAAAATAATGCACAATTAGATATTTTTACATTAACAATCAATGCCTAAAGAGAAATAAAATCCATAAATGCATACTACTACGATTCACATCAAAACATGCATTTTAAACCAGTTAATTTCTATAAAATTATGCAATCAGACATGAATTACAGTAGTAAAACCTGGTCAGATCAGATAGCAAGACCAAGCATATAGATATCAAGTACAATTTTTGTAAGGGATTATATAGCAAAGTGAGTTGTGACTATACAATATATTTCGACCAAAAGCATGGTTGTTAATCCTTTGACCAAACCCATAGCTAAGGAAATATATGATAAGCATCTGAAAGCTATTGGGATATGTAAAATGTAAGATTTGAGACACATTGTAAAGTACTTGTAATCAATGAAAGTATTTCTTTACTATTCACTATAATATTATGTGTCTGGATGCAATGTTCTGTATGTCATACAGGCTTATTAATTATTAAGGTTAGTTCTCTCACACAAATAACCACCTTTGGCACTAAGAAATAGTGTAAAAAGATGATACTTTTGTGTTCATAGTTGAAAAATTAATATGGTTAGTTCTCTCTCATGATTTCTTTCTTATCTAAATCTTTTTAGACTACTTTAGCCTATGGGGATCACTTCTTTTCTTAATTACTTAATTCTCCAATCTTTCTCTGGGATTAATTAAGGAGAATTTTATTTGCCATATCTTTCTTTCCTTTGAGGCTCTACTCTTGTATCTCCTAACCAACTTTGGTTCCTAACACCTACATAGAGATGCTTCTTCATTACCTGCCTTTTTGGTGTTTACATGGATAAAGTTCATGTTGCTTGACCTTTTGCTTTCATTTTCTATATCCTTTCCCTTTGATATGTCTTTTATTCACTCTAAAGGCTTTTATTGTATACTCATTTCCATGATATTACAATATCTTATAACATCCTGGCTTTCCTCTTTTAGCCTTTATCAGATACTCTTCAAATCATATTACTTTAGCCTCTTTCTTGTCTTACCCTTAGCAGGTTTACTGTACTTCTATTATCCTCAATAGCTTTATTTAGAGGACTTGTTCCTTTATTTTCTTATTCTGAGTCGATATTAAACTGTTCTAGCTTCAAACTTTTCAACTTGCAACTGCTATCCTTTTAGCCATTACCTGCTTTTCCTTACTAAATCAAATTGAATTGAGTTTAGTCAAAGTAATAACAACAAAAGTGTCTTATGAGTAGTCAGGGATGCCCTCTCCATACTAGCTAACCATAATGAGGAAGTTTTCCTATCTTAAACTCAGCCTTGATCATCACATACTCGTATTCCAAAGAGCATGGCTCCGAGCCTTCTCAAAAAGGCTCCCTTTACTTCCTTCCTTTACTTTATATTAGGTCCATTACGACATCAAGAGCTATATCACTCTTTTGTATTCTTCCAGCCTCTTTCTCATTCTCTGAAACTTTCAATAATGGAGTCATTTTTACCCTTTGGAAACTTATAGATCATATAACATGAGTTAAGAATAAGTCACCTATCCTTAGCTAGATTGATAATTCTCCAAGACTACCATAGATACTAGTGCCGTCTCTTTAGACCTTACTCAATTCATTTTGTCATTTTTCCGAAATCATCATTCTTTCATATTACTTTAAATCGTAATTATTAGCTTTCTCAGGCTAGATTTCCTTTACTTTACCTCAGAACTCAAGTCCTTGCTACTTTTCATTGTCTTTGTGATATTGGGTAGAGAGGACTAATCACCTTACATTCTTTCCATCTTTCTTACTTTTGTGGTACCCAAATAACTCAAGGGATTCTACCCCTGTAATACTATTAGCCCATTTTCCCTCTTTCGTTTTGGGGAAGGTTTACTCTGTATGCCTTACTTTTCCTGCTTTCTTTCTTTCTTTCTTGTGGGAAAATATAGGGAACAAAAAATGGTTTCCCGTTAAACTATTAGTCCCATCTGATCTTTGTCTATCAGGAATTTGCTTTTCTGCCTATCTATCAGGAAGTAGCTTGCCTTTTGCTAGGGTGATCTTTCCCATGTTATCCCTACCTATTAGGGATTTGCTTTTCTACATGTCTATCAGGAAGTAGCTCTCCTTTTACTAGGGCAATCAATCTCATTTTATCCCTATTTATTAGGGAGTAGATTGCCTTTTGCTAGGGCAATATTATTTTGGCATTAAAGGATCACCACCCAAACTCAGAGAGATACTTTATAGTTAAGGCTTTTCTTTTGCATGATTTTTGTTGGATACTTCCGTTTCTCTTCATGTCACATCATTTTGTGTGCCGGTTAGCAAAACCTCTCTAGACTTTCTTAATCATTTAGCAATGGCTTTTGATAATAAGAACTTCATTTCTCAATTTCATAATTGGCCTGAGTGTCACACCCTTCTTAGATGCCTTAAGATGCAAAGAAATCCCACTAATCTCAATCTTATCACATATGGCATATTTAATTTTTTTCGTACTTGTCTTTCCAATTTATCGGTGCAACATATCATTTCTTCCTCTATTCCTCATCATTTGCATCTTTATGAAATACTACCTAACTTTTCTTTCTGTAGCTCTTATGATCCCTTGACTATTCAGTACCATGGTTACCTAATGGTCATAGTTGATTATTCACATCATACAACAATCTCAATAATTTAATATTTTTGCTATATAGAATTTTAAGTAATTTATTCTAATCATATGGCTATCATTAATTCATCTTCAACATAGAACATATGGCTTCTTGTCCATTATTATGTCCTCACCTATCTAGAAATATGCTTTAGAATTATCTCAACTTTTAAGGACATTACCAAGAAGGTTTCTGTCATTCCATATCCTTAGAGTCCATTCCTTTCAAGAAATTGAGATAGTCTTTAATTCTGTCATCTAGCCTCTATGAATAACTTAGTCCTTCCTTGAAATTTGAATCATGATCTTACCTCTACCATCGTTCCAAAGTTTACTCCTTGAATAGATTTCTCGTACAGTCAGGAACTATACTGAGGGTAAGTAGCCATCTAAGGCCAATCAACATCACATCATCTCGTAAAGATATATATATCACCTTTAGGGTAGTGCCATAGGCAATTTACTGAACAACTCCCTTTAAGCACATACTAAAGATTTCACTTTAGCTCTAGCGAGAATGATCACACATAGATCATAACACCCTTCTTAAGATCCTCTTGCTTATAATAATCTTGTGGATGACCTATCCATAGATCAAATACTATATTTACATGGTAATTATTCACATTATTACACCTTGCACAATCTTGGATGACTTACGAGCCTCTATCTAATAAGAGCATATACTCTTTCATATGCTTGGGATCTGCCACCATCAATACTTTACATGCATTTTCTCACAAAAATATTGAACTTTATCATACAATTAGCACCTCCCTTTACTTTAGAAGGTATGATAAATTTTCATGACCATTATCATCATTTCTCTAAAACTTCCCAAGAGGTCACTCATCCTGGTACTACTCTCGCCCAAGTAGGCTTAACTGTGGAGTTCTGATGGGATCCAATGCATTAGTGCTAGTATGATCATACCCTGGTCTATCATAAGCTTATTCTTAATTCTCTCGTTGTTGTATAAGCTTTTTACATAAGCTTTATGGGGGTCTTGATGTCCTTAGGGTTGCCTTAACCCGACCATGATGATTCAAGTTACTTTCCATGATTCTATAACTTTCTATTGAAATGTCAACCTACCATGATGGAATCTTTCACTAAAGTCAAACCTTACACCTGGAATCATCTTCTCTGCAACTGTCATTCAAAATGTATCCAGCTGCATTTTATGATTCTATCTGAGTCACATCTAGTAATGATTTACCTTTGTATAAACTCCTTTTCTTGTTTTCTGGTGAGAAATACTCATGGTTAGTTACAAAGACTTATTCCCATCCTTATTGTAAGGAATACTAATTTCCTTGGTAATTGCTTTTTTTTTTTCCTTGTCTCAATAGGGATTTCTAGTCCCTTTTCTTCATTACTCAATGGTAAATCATAGAATAATAATAAGCCATAACTAGCAGTAACTATTATATCATAAAAGTACCAGTCTAACATTACATGTTATGGCATAGCATCCTTCACCAATATTTATACATATATCATACACATAAGCATAGGGTTTTCACATCTAGTTTTAACATTACACATGCACCTTAACCACACTTTGCTCCATATCTAGCATATCCTCCATCTCCTTTTGTGCTGAGGTTGAAGGCTCTTCCTGATTGACTGCTCTTTTTCCTTTCGCCTTCTATGGACATTCTTTAGCCAAGTGCCCAGCTTTGCCACAGGCATAACAGACATCATGCCCTGCAAGATATGGTTTCGCTCCATGATTCCTACCACACAGCTCACACTAGTTTCCTCCCTTGTTGGGTCTTCTCTTTCTTTTTTAGCCATGAGAGGTCTTTTTCTTCTTAACTCTGGCTAAGCCTCCTTCAGTCATAGGGGTCATCATGGATTGAACATATTGACTCAGACTAGGTGGTGCAGCTCTATGTCCTTCTGTAGGAATATTGAATCCTATATTCCATTGTCTTGTGCCACTTTGCTTTATCCTTGACCTCGCCTGCCAGCTTGGTTGTGTGATTTGGGACTCTAGTTGTATAATATTAGTAACTATTAAAGCCACAATTGCTGCTATGGCTTGTTAGTGCTCTTGCTCTTGTCAAGCTTGATTGGCCATAAGTTCTTCAATCATCATTTGGTGTTGGTCCAATCTATTCAATATTATCTGAATGCTATCCATTAGAACTCAAATTATCTGTACCCCTGAAGTCCTTATTGAAATATGTCTCCTTACTATTGCTGCTCAATGATCTTCTATAACATTTTGTTAACAGAATTATCATGAACTTAGGACATCTATATCATTCATGTCTTTAACTATCAAATAGTAGCCAACATAGTCATAATGTTGCTTAACTAGTACAACATCTTTGCACTATAAATATCATTATTCCAAAGCCACCATCCCTTCTTAGGCATCTGAGCATCATGTCTAATCTTCTTCTATCTTGGTTCAACTTAACTATTTTCCTCTAGTTCACTTAGGATGCTAACTGAATACTAAAGCTACATCAAGCTGAATTATCTTTGGATCCAATATGATTGGCTAAATAATCATTATACTTGTCTTTCTTGTTTAGAACACTTAACCATTCTCAAAATACAACATTTCGTCCAATTATTAGGACTATACTCTGCTTTTGTCTATTACCTTCTTATGCTTGTTCATTAAAATGAATCACCAATCTTTATACACTACTCTTCCTTTTTAGGGGTAATTTCTAGACAGTCAATATTAATCTGGTAACAAGCCATGTCCTATGGCTTCTTAGAATGAAAATGACCAAAACCAAGTACATAAATTTTTCCTCATAATCAGAGCAATAAGTCTATTGCCAAAACTGTAGTCTGATACCCAAAATGTAATACCCTTAGTCTTATCCCATTAACATACTCAGGAGAAGCATTTGGAATCACATTAGTTGGCCATACCTTGTGAAAAATGAAGGATGAAAATTTTTGCTTTTTCTAAAAATGACCATATCTTTGAAAAATCATAATTGATTGTAGCAAAATCGAAATTGAGTGATTTCAAGTTCTATGGGAAAATAACTGGATAAAATTGATAGGAAAAATAAGTTCTGGACATTTTATTTTCAAAATTGTGCCTAGTTTCAATTTCAAATGTTACTGTTTATTTGGTCATTTTTAATTTTTCCAATAATTTTGCCCAACTTTATAAGGGCATATCTCTCAGCATGGTTATTGGATTTGGACAAATTACCACTCATTTTAAAGGGAACAATCATATATATTTGGTGGCAAAATATCACATCCTAACTCACTCAATTTCTTCAAAATTAATTAGTTAACTTTAAGTCCATTTTTGTTTACTTTTATTCCCTTTTTGTTCATACTTGGTCCAATTGAAGTGTGATTTCCTTAACTTGCAACATTAATGCCTTTAGAGTATTTTGACCTATTCTAGAATGCTTGAAAATAAGTCTACAACTACAATGCTATCACTTATAAACAACACATAATACCGTTATGGGTATTTACAACTCTCCACAAAATGCTCATCAAATACTTACCAACCTCCAAGCATTCTCTTTCTTTTTTTCCCTTCTTGGATAAAGCAAGCCCTAGGGTTTAGTTACATTGGTTTGGTAAGATTCTTGGGAATCTTAGTAGCATAAGAAATCATTATTCAATCACATACATGGATTAAAAACATGATACATGTATATACTTAATCAACATGAACCTTGAGAATGGATCACCATGCATACCTTATATGTCAAACCATATAACAAAGACCAAGGCATCATGGCATAAGAGCAATCTTCATCATACCACAACCTTTTCATTCACACCATGGAATATTATCCAATTCATAGTAAAGCAAGTAATCATGCAATTAAATACAATGATATGCAATTAAAACAATAATTGCTAAGCTACCTTTTTCTTCTTGCTTTTCTTGAACCCTTTCTTGTCAACTATTTCCTTAATGTCCAATGGTCTTAGATAACATCACATAAAGGTCACTAACCCATTTGGACCGCTATAGCATGACTTCTTCATAGCTATACTTAACTTGCTCTATTTAACCCTAACTTTGTACTTTTGCATCCATGGGTTTCAAAATTAATCTAACATGCTTCTCCCCTATAATTTTGCATGTAGATTCCATTTTTAAGGTCAAATAGTTCAAAAGAAACCTCCTTCCCTTTTAATTACTCAAAATAGCAACTTAAAGGGGGTTGTTGCACAAAATTTCAATCTATGTTTCTAATGCTGCCAAACTTGGTTTCTCAATTATACCCTACACAATTTTTCATTTTAAACTTAATGGAAGCATCAAAATCATCAAAAACACATTCTGTCTTCCATTTTCCCTGCAGACCGAAACAGTACATAAAAATTGCAACATGATTTTTCAACTTGCATTATACATGCATAATCTTACTTCTAGACTATTTTCGAATCATTATTCAATATAAAAAAACTCCTCCCTTGCAGATCAATTTTGTACAGCAGCCCATGAACATTGATTTTGTGCCAAAAATTACAAACAAGCTCAAATCAACTCAAACCAAGCATCAACATGTAGCAAATTAAGCATAGAGTTGATTAGAACCACTTACCACTTCCAATTTTTGCTCATTCTTGCTTTCTCACTCTAGCCCCTTTTCCAAACCCTCTCTTAAATCTCTTCAATCACAGCACCATATAAAAAAATACACTGATCAAAAGAGAGACTATAGGTCCTAGATCAATTCTAGGGAAGGAAACAAACTTGTATCACCAACTTACCTTGGATTTTTGCTTGGAGTTCCTTCTCTTCTTGCTCTTGAAGACCACAGCTTGCTCCTTCTCTTTTTCTCTCTTGTGCTGGTTATGTTTTACAGAAAATGGGCTGGAATGAGTGATTAAAAATCTGTCCTTAAGTTATAAGAATTGTGGGGTCCACTTACACTGACAGAGTAACTTTACACTGATATAATCTTCCACTTTAAGTTAATATCTCTCTTGCTTTTCCTCTTTTAATATGAAGACACCAAGTGGCACATTCTCAAGCCCCACAATCTCCTTTATGAAAGTAAGATTACTTCATGATTACTTTATCTGAAAAGTTTCTTCCGAAAAATGCTTTTCGAGGATTTTTTGATCATTGGGCCTATTTAGTGTCAATAAAAATTCCTATAATTCCTTTGCTCTTATTATCATTTTTCCTTTCTCAATTCCCATTCTGGATGTGTCTTTAATTAATTTATGAAGAAAACCATATTTCGGGGTTTTTTCCAGGTCTTTTCTTTTCGTTCCAGCAGACTGCTTCTGAATTCTCATGGAATCAATTTTATAAAATACTACAATTCTTGAGCTTTTTTCGTTGCTTTGAAATCAAATATTTTAGGCCTATAGATATTTTAAATAATCATTTTTTACTAATTATTTTATTAAATAGCCAAATATTAAATAACCTTTAAAATCCTCGCAAAGGTTATTTATGTCATTTTGGCTTAAGCCGATCCTTGATTAAAATGCCCTTTGACCAAAATGCCCTTTGACTTTCCTCAATTTACCAAAATGCCATTGAATTTCCAAAATGACAGTTTGATCCCAAGAATTTCAAATGTACACTTGGGTCCCTATTCAAAATGTCTCTTTAGTCCCTTTCTTTTCAAAATGACATTTTAGTCCATCATTTCCTTTCTACATCCATATTTTCCCTTTGGTTATTCTTTCTACCACTGCACACATTTTTCCTTTTATTTTCTTTCGCCTTTAACTTTCCTTTGTTGAGCCAAATGCAACATAATTTCCAGAGAATCTTTTTAACTTTCCTTTTGCTCTCTTTGAATTTGGAAATCCCATATTTGAGACTCCATTTGAATACCCCAGGCTAAAGAAAATTTTGAAAATATCTGCTAGGAAAGGATTTTCATTCAAGTTGGCTCGACTAACAAAATAGTCATATCCCATTTTCACATTGGTTGGCAATATTTCAGAGCATGGACCAAAGAAATCCCACCATCTATTGAACTATTGTGGAAATTGATACTTAGAGCTAGTTTTAAACATAAAGAGCCATGTATGGCTAAATTTTGGATTTTGATACTAAAAGGTACAAAACCAGGCTTCGATATAATCCTAGTAATTGTATCCTCTAGGGTCAAAATGTTGAGAAAGATTTTTTGGTTTCCAGAGTTCTTGTCCCCAATCACTCGGGGATAAAACTTTTAAAATATGGAAAATTAAATACCCATAAACCCGAGGGTCTTCTAGGTCTTGAAAATGCGTTATTCCTGTAGATTGAGTATCTACAAGAATAAATTCATAATATTTTCCCCCTCCCCTTTTCCTATTGTCTATTCGGTTTGGTAGTAGGTTCCAGCTTACACATGAAAAGAAAAACCCTTTGGGAAAGATTTTTGATGCCAGAATATTTGGATTTTTATCATAGAAGCTAAAGCTGGTTTTTGGGGGTATGTGAGTCAAGGATTGAGAAGATAAAGCTAATTGCTTTGAAGATAAACCAGCTTTAGTAATTTCTTGGGATTTGTTTTGGATGATTAAGGTGAGAGCCTTATCATCTTCTTCAGCTATATCAGCCCATGATTTATTTCGCAATGTATTCAGGGTTTGGTTTTTATATATAGCTTGGAGAGTTTCAATTGGAAAGGCATAATATTTTGGGTTCATTAAATTGTGTAGTTTTTTGGGAGCTGATTGCTCTAAATTTTGGGATTGGGTAGAAGATCCAATCAGTTGGGTTGAACGCCTAGAGTTTTTGGTTTGGGTAGAGGACCCTTTTTGTTGGGTAGAAGACCCAGATTTTTGGGTAGGTGACCCATTTGTCAATGGTGTTGTACTAGCATGTTGTAAGATCTCTTTAAGATCATCTTCACTAAGGGCTATGCCCTTGCCTTTATCCTTCCTTTTGGGAGGCATACTCTTATTTCCCCTGTAAAAATTCTCTGGTAAAAAAATCTGGAAGGAAGTTTATGAACCTTTGAGGAATTCAATTTCAAAATCAAATATACTCAAAATTGCTTTCCAACGAGCAAAAATTTGTTTTGATGCAAGGTTTTTAACATCTTTTTGCAAAACATCTTTTGTAGATTTACAATCAACTCGAATCAAAAAAATTTTATTGAGCAAATCGCTTTGAAATTTGATTATGCATAAAACTATTACTAGAATTTCTTTTTTGATGGTGGAATATTTCTACTGGGCTATATTCCAATGTTTTGAAGTAAATGCAATGCAATGCTCTTTACTACCAATTTTTTGTTTAAGAATGCCACCATAACCTATGTCAGAGGCATCAGTCTCAACAATTTTGAATGCTTGAAGATGCGATTGGTTATAGGTTCTTGGGATCCTTCCCATTGGGTTTGCACCATCTTAGGATCAAGAACATACAGCATGGGCATCTTTGACGTGAGACTTAATATTTTTTATGACAGCAGTGTGATCATCAATCCAAGAAGGTGGATTTTTCTTAAGACACTCATGAAGAGGCTCGATGATATTATTAAGATTGGGAATAGAGTCACCAACATAGTTAAGACATCCTAAAAATCTTTGAAGTTGGTTTTTCTCCAAGATTATAGAAATTTTTCAGCAAATTGGATAGCCCTATCAATAGGAGTAATGGTCCCCTGATAGATATAATGACCAAGAATCATATTTTTGTCTGTAATAGACTAATTATGGATTTAGACACTGCTAAACCTGCGTGTTTAATAGCATGGAGGAAAATTTGCATATGTTTAAAATGCTGATCAATTGATTCAGAATATATCAAGCCATCGTCAATGTAAACGATGATGAATTTGAAATAAGGATTAAAAATTTCTTACATAATCCTTTGAAATTTGGAGGGAGCATTTTTAAGACCAAAAGGCATAACATTCCACTCATATTGCCCGAAAGGAACAATAAAAGCAGTTTTATACTGATCCTTTTCATTAATTTGAATTTGTTAAAAACCAGATTTCATGTCAAATTTTGAAAATATTTTTGCCTGATTGAGGCAATTCAAAAGATCTTTTTTGTTTGGGATGGGATAATGAATCCATTGCAAGGCATGGTTTAAAGGCTTGTAGTTTATAATAAGTCTAGGAGTGCCTCATTCAAGTTCTACATTTTTATTAACATAAAAAGCAGGACAAAACTAAGGACTTTGAGATTTTCAGATCAATCCCTTAGTGAGGAGGTCATTGATCTCATCTTGGCAATGTTCCAGGAGTTCCTGGTTCATTTGGATAGGTCTAGCTTTAGTGGGTATTGACCTTTCATTGACATCATTTTCATAGGGAAGATCAACCACATGTTCTTTCCTTTGTCAAAAAGCAGTGGGAAGATCAGAACAAACTGAGTTTTTAATTTCTTCTAAAATATTATGAAGTTTTTGTTAGATGGGAGGTTTTTGAAGTTGATTTTCAACAAATTTATAAGATACCTCTTCTTGCAAGAAATTCAGCTGATTCGTTTTGTACTAAATGGCATTGATGAACTTAGTACAAGGAGGATGAGCAAATTTGAAGAAAATTTTCTTTCCCAAAAATTGGGTTTCAAATCCCTCTTTAGATGTGTTATAGGGCATGATTTGGTCAATAAAAGGTGTCCCTAAAATCACATCATTTGATAATACTTTTACCAAAATAAATGGTGTGAGAATTTGGAAACCATTATTGTCAACTACAGCATTTGTTAGCTTGTCACTGACAACTAATGGAGTTTTATTAAGCCCAGAAAGACCTGTTCTAGTTTTTTCAAAATATTTGGTCAGAATTAGACCTTCTTTGATACAGCTTAATGCTATATTGGTGTCAGATGCAAGTCGAGATGAAAGTTTAATAAAAACTTCAAGCCCCACTCGAGTTACACTAGAGGTTATGGAGTTCATGTGGTCATCACTTATTGGGTGGCCCAAGTCATGGTGGAAGTTTGCCAATAACTTGTAGCTTGACTTGAATCAGGCCAGAAGTTATGGTATGTTCCATAACTTGCGTGCCATAACTTCCAACATTACTCGAATCAAGGTGGAAGTTTTTGATAACTTGGGGCATGACTCAAGTCATGCTCAAAGTCATGGTGAATACTTTCGCAACAACTCCATAGCTTCTAGAGTAGCTCTACAAGATAGTCACATGATGTCTACACCACTAAGAACTACCTGAATACATTATGTACATCTTAATTTAATGCACTTACAAACCTCTTTAACAATACGCTACATCACTGTTGTTTATACATTGCTAATGATGGTTCGCCAATTAAAGGTACTAGCTTTTGGTGAGCAACATCTCTTCCAAATTTACTTTTGCTGCTTTTGTAATCAGGAGATGACACTTTTTATGGGTTATTTTCCTCTGCTTGTACAAGAAAATTGAAGAAATGTATAAAATCTTTGTGTACTGACCCTAAATTGAATTGTTTGGGATTCAGAAGTGAAGGAAATTATTATATGTACTGGACAAATTGAAGCCAGAGAGAAATGTAATCTCTTCCATGATAACCTTTACTCTATTGGGTGGCACTAATAGACTCAAGCATTGAATGACCATACACAGCTTCAATCATACACTTATGGTATCCCTTAAGTACCTACAGTGCCACTCTACTATTGCACAAGTGGATCATCATTTCAACTAAATCCAATAGTTGCATCATCCAACAACAGGACTAATAGGGAGGGTGTGCATGTGTAATTGACTGTGCAATGAACCTTTCATCCTTATGAGTGATATCTCCACATTTATACACGCAACACTGTGAGTAATGGGATTGTGAAAGCGTACATATTGAGCACCCAAATTGATCCCTTGATTTGTACAATTTTAGAGGACTGTGAAAATCAATGTATGTTTTTAAAATCCACCGTGGAAGCTGAAGCTACATTAAAAACATTGCCAACATTGAAGACTACAATGGGACAATGACATTAAACAGTTTAAAGATAACTTCCAGGATGCCTCGAGTCACACTTGAAGTTTTGGTTTCATTTCCATGAGCAACATCATGATTTGGAAGTTTGACTTTGGGTGGAATTTATGACCATAACTTCCAAAGCGACTCGGGTCATGGTAGTGGTTACACAATAAGATAACTTGTAGGAGGAAGGAGCAATGATTGAAGTTATGGCAAATGTAGTTTTCAAGAGTGATGCTTATTGCTACCCATTTACTTTAACCGTGTACTGTAAATGATACCCTTAGTACATAAGAAGATTCTGCAGATCATGTGTGAAACACCATTTAATTAATGGACTTGAGTCTTCAGTAACTATCAATAAGTTACATAACCATCATTTATATATCGGCAATGATGGTTCACTGGTTAAACATACTGTTTCTTTTTAGTGCACAATATTTTTTTTGAATCTAATTTTACAAATTGGTGAATGACCCGAGTGGTGAGATGCTTGCGTTAAATGATCCTGAGTGGTGAGGTCTAGGATTCACCCTGAGCAATCTGGTTAGACATGGTCTATTTTAATATTACTTCCAGCTTTATGAGGCAAGATGGATACAAACTTGCACCAGCTGAATGACATTTACAATGAAGACAGTCATATGACTCGAGTGATTATACAAGTAATGGTTTTCTAAGTATTGTTGCTTCTATAATCCATTGACTTTACTTTGAATTCATATTAGTGAAATTACTACAATCCTCTTACTTAATCATAGAGTGTAGATGTTACCATTAGGTGACACCTTACCTACAAGCCTCTGGATCAGCTACAAAATAGTCACATAACACCATTTACAATCACTTCCTTGTAACCTTGGGAAATACAATCTCTTCCGTGTTAACCTTTACTCTACTTGATAGTACTGAGAAAAGCTCAGGCGTTGCATGAGCCTACACAGTTTCAGCTTCAGTCATATACTCCCAATGCCCCATAAATACCTATACTGCCACTCTATTATGTCGCAATCAGATCATGATTTTAAGTGAATCCAATAATTGCATTACGCAACGGACTAACAAGCATTGTGTGACGCTTTGTAATTGATTGTGCTACGTAATTGTTCCTGTAGTCTCGATGCATTTGTAGTTGAAGATAATGACACATTATTAAAGCCTAAAATAATGCAAGTTGAGTTAATTCCAAAAGATTTGATTGAGTTTTATCCAAAAGTTGATGACTTTCCCTTTCACTGCTAATTGATGCATTCAAGTTACTCTTGAAGGATTTGAATATGGAAGTTATGCACCGTACACCTATTTTCTATTGAATTTGCTGTTAACTTTGTGGAGTGCACCACTATCTTTGAAATTAAACTGCCACATATATGATGTGCCTATGTTGTACGAAAAGAATTATTAATTCAAATAGTCAAAATTTATACTTTTGATATTAATTCCATCACCCTGATTTTTGTATCTTAGTGGCATTATAAATTGAGCAATTATTTTAAAGCTATATTCCTCTCGCATTAATGGTAAAGATCAAAATGATGTAGTCACTGGAAAAGGCCACCCAATATTCTATAACATACTTGATTTAATACTAGGAGTCAAGCATTCTGAGTACTTGTGATATATTTGATATTACATGTTATGTTGAACATCACACAGTTAGGTTTATTGTAGGATGCACCATTATTTTAATATTCTGTGAACTAGGTATTATGAAAAAATAATACTTGAATGTACGTGGCACTTCCAATTGGGGAAAATATCTTTCCTATATATCTCAACAGAAATGTAGCAATTGAACATTCTAGGATTAGGTTTTTTCTAAGCTGACTTGAATTTCCTTCCACTATGACATGTCAATCTCTGAAGGACCTCCATGATGGAACAATTGATGGAAAATACGTACCAAGGTATTCAGAAGGTGGAATGTGTTCACTAAATCTTCACCAACTGATCTTCTTGCCATATCCATGGTGTTGATTGATGAGGAGGTAATGGTTACCTATGTACTTACATCCAGCCGTGAAAGTTTTCTGTGAAACTATTATATGTCACGATTTGTATCTAACTTGTGTTGCTAAATGTGGATGATTAGGGCCATATGATCCAAGCAAGTGTTGTCAATAAGAAATTGTATGAAGTCTATCGAATGACAGCTTTAGAGGGGCACATTTATTAGATTGCCAACTTCATTGTATCCATGAATATGAGCCACTTTAGAGTGACAAATCACCACTATAAGCTGACATTCACACCACAGACATATATTTCTTTGACAGATGCACCAATTCCTACTCATCTTTGCTTGCATGTCAGTGACAGTATTGGACAACTGGGTCAAATGGCTTGTAACCTCACTATTTTTGAGTGACAGTGCTTCCATATTCTTGTTCACCTCTGAGTTGTCTTTTTGCATGCCTTGGAGGATGGAAGTAATAGACGCGAATCTATCGTCACTCTCCTTAATTTGCCCCTCAATGTTGGTCATTTGAGCAGCCATGCTCTTCAATATTTATGAAGTCTCATCCATTCTTTGTGGCTGTTGAGATGTCATGCTGGAATTCGGTGTAGGTGCTGCAGCTCTTGAATAGTTTTGATATCCACTTGTTGATGCAGCGGATTGTTGGAACTGATTTCCTTGCCCACCTTGATATTGATTTGGCCTGTTGGACCCCCCTCGCCACTTAAAATTTGGGTGATCTCTCCACCCTGGGTTATAAGTATTGGAGTAAGGGTCTCGCTGTGAATACTGTCCATCTCGTCCTTGATACATGGCATTTACTTCCTCAACCGGTCCAGGGCAGTTTTCTGTGAGATGCATGGGAGAATTACAGTCTCCACAAGTGGGTGCTACCATGGCTAAAGATTGATGTTTTGGAGGTCGCAGGCTCTCCACCGTATTTGTTAGTCTAGACATGTCTTGGGCAAGTTTCACTAATAACGGATCTCTTTCAGCCTTGTGATCTCTGAGCTCTCTGGGATTTGCATGTTGTCTGTTCAAAGCAAACGTTCTGATCAATTCCCATGCAGCGCGGGGTTCCATATTCTCTACTGAACCGTTAGCAGCAGCGTCCAAAACTTGAGCATCATAAGCGAGGAGTCCATTATAGAAGTATTGTACTAAATGCTCTTCCAAGATTTGATGATTAGGACATCTAGTTAGCATTTCTTGGAAGCGACTCCAGTACTCAAAGAAAGTCTCATAGTCTTCTTGTTTTGCAGCTGAAATCTCTTTCTGGGCCGCAGATATTTTCGTAGAAGGAAAATATTTATCCAGAAATGCTTTCTTCAAACTGACCCATGATTCATATGCATTATCCACATAGAGAGGTAA
>QFDD01003394.1:0-13760 GCA_006871305.1 Vachellia collinsii | reverse complement strand
CATAAAATCAGAAGGAATAACAAAAGCACATGCAAGATGTAACTTGAGAATGATAGAAGCTCAGAAGCCAGGCGTAACAAGTATATTGACAAGCACAGAAAATGTTGCTATTGACAAGTCTAAAAGCCAAGATTGACAAGTTCAACAGCCATGATTGACAAGTCTAAAAGCCAAGATTGACAAGTTCAACAGCCATGATTGACAAGTCCAAAAGTAGGGATTGACAAGTCTAAAAACAGGGAGGGATTGACAAGTCTAACAGTCACCATTGACAAGTTCATTACCCACCATTGACAAGTCATATAGTTGCATTAACAAATCCTGAGTTTTGCAGCAAGAACTCAAGTTTTGGCCCAAAAACTCGAGTTTTTGTACCAAAACAAGAGTTTTGGCCTAAAAAACTCGAGTTTTGAGCCAAAACTCGAGTTTTACCCTTAAAACTCAGAGTTTTGCTTGCATGGGTAAGGGATCGCGATGACTCTTCTTCTCCGGCGACGACAACAAGTTGTAAAATGAAGGAGACCGAAATGCTTTTTCTCCGGCTCAGCCATGGCGATTTATGCTCTCCACGATGATGACTCCTCTGTCTCTCAGTGTCGGCAACAGCGACATCGTCTTCTCCAGCTCTAAGTGCAACGTCTTTCGGCCATTGCGACGGAATGCTACGACGATGAGTTTGAAAATGCTCCTCGGCTCGTCGCATTCACAATGGGGGTATAACAGTAATTGCATATGAGATTTATATTTCACTTTGGTCCCAAGGGAGCTTTCAGCAAGAGAGCACATTTCACGGGACTTTTTTGATATTATTAAGCAACCATGGGACCCTGCTGCTATTTTCCCAAGTTTTTAAAATCGGACAAGGCGGTTCAAAATATCAATTTTGACCATTTAAATTGATTAATTTATCTACGTACACACCACATGTGTCACCTCATCACTCCACCGAACCCGTCTTTTTGGCCGTCACTCTCCTCCCCTCCCTCCCTTCAATTCACAGCCACGAAACGCCGCTGTCCTCAACCTCAATTCAGTACGTCCACCCTATCTTCTGCCTCTGACAGCGATCCTTCACCAAACAGGACTCCTCCCATCCTTCCATCTCACTCCATCTTCCTCTTTACTTTCCGTCCATCTATTGACAACGACACTGAGCCCAGGCGCCATCTTCATCAGCAGGGTTTCAAAACTAGCTTCCCGATATGGGTTCTGATCCCTCCGCCGACGTCCTCGATTCCACCAAGCCCGTTCCTTTACTTACCGAAGAAGAACTCCTTCCTTCAACACCGATTCTTCTTCTTCATCTGACTTCAATTGTCGCAAATCCTCCTATTCCATCATCTTCATCTCCCTCACCCTCATCTCTTGCCTTGCTTTCTCAGCCGCCGCCGCCGCCGCTGCTTTTGCCTTTCTTTTCTTCTCCGCCTCCTCCTCCTCCTCAAACTTCACCAACTACTCCACTTCCTCATTTGCTGCCCTGAAATCCCGTCCTCTTCGGAAGATCAATCACTACGTGGTTCTCTTGATTTCTTCTGATGGTTTTCGATTCGGCTACCAATTCAAGACTTCTATCGCCCAACATTCACCGTCTGATTGCCAATGGAACTGGGGGAGGAAGAGAGGAAAGGGGGTGAGGACGTGTCGAATGAGGTGGCAGTAATATCCTATGTGGGACAACCAATCAACGGTTAAAATTAAAATTAACGTTTTGAATAGAGGGGTAATATTACCCTATTTTAAAAATTTTCGGATCTAAAATGATCCTGAAATTCTGTGGGTGAGTCTCTTTACCCAAAACCATAATAAAAGTTTCAATTGGAAATCATACAAACTTCAGCTGAAAATCCCAAAAGCTAACTTGAAAAATATACAAGTTTTGAGAACTATTTATTAAACAATTTTCTCTTACTCACTTATTTGGTATTTCTAATTTGTGTGCATTATTTTTTCCAACTTAAATTCCAAAATTATTAAAATTAAAGGAGGATGTGAAAAGAAAAATTATAACAGAAAATGGTTCCAACCGAGGCTTCTAGAGTTTCCAATTTAAAGTTCAAAATGTATTATTTATAACTTATATGTGTATATGAATAGTGACATTTTTATTAATTGACTTTCTTTCAAAACACTATGATTATATGAGAGGTAAGTATGTGAGAAAAGTTTTATTTTAATTTACATAAAAGTATTTTTTTTAATTGATTCTATGTGTTTGACAAACACCCCCATAGATGTCATGATGTGGCGGAGTACAATGGTCTTATTGAGCATGCCATGGGAATCGGTTATGTTCTAAGCAGATTTTTTGAGTAAGAAGAGTTAGTAGGATATGGATAAACCATATATGATTTAAGTGGTTCATATTTGATTTTTAATATGATATCTTTTACATAAAAAATATTTTTTTCCTTGAAATAATAGCTAAGATATTAACTTTTTTTATTTTATACCTAATAAAATAATGTTTTTAAAAAAAATATAGACTTTTTAATAAACACTCTGTTTAGTTTAGTATTGTAATTAGTTCCATACTAAGCACTTCTCACGGTTATGAATTCATTACAAAGAGCATTCAATTTCATATTTAAACTTAATATTAAACATTTTCTAGTTAAACATATATATATCTCTCTACCAAAGATAATCCAAGATATTGTGGACACAGAGTACAGGCGTCACGAAAATTCAAACAAATTAGTTAAGTAAGGTTCTCATATTAAACACAAACGTGGCACGTATTTGATGAGTGAGTTATTGGCGTGTCAAAGTTGAACAAGGTTGTGACTTGTGAGTGATGATGGGGACATTTGCAAGACATATGTGCCAGACAACGAGAGGACACTGGGCTTCACTCACCACATTGTTAAAATATTTTCCACGTTCAAAATGAACTGTGAATTGTGAATCACAGAGACTTGCCTGCAATGATCACAAATCCTAAGCTCATAGGGACAAGACAGGGAGAGAACAGGGGGCTTCATTTATATATGTCAAAGCCAATGTGATTGAAACTTGAAAGGGTAGGCTCATGAAATTAAACGTTTGTCACGTTAAGAAGCCAAAGTTGTTCAGCTTTTGACAACATCCTCAAGCCAGCCTTCATGATTAGTAGCTGTTCTGATCACCAATTTGAATGTTAAGCAAGATGATCACGTGAAGTTAATTCAGGTGGTCAAAGTAGGCATGATATAAGTATAGATAAACTATTTAAACCCTTCTCATATATACAACAACAAAAAATATTAAATTTAAAGGTAAAGATGCAAATTTAGCAAAAAAAAAAGTTATTGATCAGAGTATCCATCATAATTTACTTTTTAAGGGTGCAAATTTAACAATGATTAATTAGTAAGAGTTCAAATTTGTAATAATCAATCAATAAGAGTATAAATTCAGCAATACCATTAAACGTCTCTTAACTCTGTTAATCAGTTGGTATATTTCAGGGTTTATGATTTTATTTTAGGATTATTTAAATAATTAAAACCATAAAGGGCGGAAAAGAAAGAGTGGAAGTGACGTGGGGTTAAAATGGTAAATTGGCATCGGAAACAGAGAGATGCGGGAAAGAGGGAACTAAAAGCATTTGGGTGAATGGCTTTTTTTTTTTTTTTTGTGGGGGGCCCCCGGTGGGTTTGGTGGTGAAGACGAGAGATGCGAGGAAGAGGGAAAGTGGGGGGTGTGAGGGACAAAGTGACAGCGGGTGACTCTATCTTTATCCCAAAATTCTGAGATCTGAAATCATTCATTCATTGTTAGTACCTGCTTTCCCCCTTTTCCCTCCCACCTCCTTGCTTCCCCCTTTATTTCCCCTGCCAACATCAAATATAATTTATTCCCACCTCTTTATCATCAAATTTACGTCATAAATATCAATCAATATAAAAGGCCACAAATGGTATCCAACATTATCCTCCTATTATTTTTTTTTTGCCAACAACAAACATATCCAACATTATCCTCCTGTTCACAGCCCACTCCTCTCAAACTCCCCCCCCCTACAACATGTCCTTGTTGGATTTGCATTTAAATCTCCCCAAGCAAATTCTTCTAAATAATTTTTTTAATATTAATCAAGACTTTTTTTTTATTTAATTTTTTTAAATAAAAAAATGTTAAGTAAAAAGGAGTGAGCAAGGAAAAAAATGGTTAAAAAAAGTAATTTTAATTATCATTAGAAAAATAAAATTATTTAGAGTAATTTTCATAAAAAAAGTTAAACAAAAAGTAGTTTTAATTACATATATGATCCCAAACTAAAACCTTAAATCCTAAAAATAGTAAAATATACAGGGTTAGAGAGAGTTAATGACGTTATTAAATTTACACCCTTATTAATTGATTATTACTAAATATACATCGTTAAAAAATTAATTATGTTGGATGTTCATAACCAATAACGTCATTGATAAATTTACATATTTATCCTAAATATAATAACAGATTGTTGCGAGGAACAAGAAGTTCAAACCAAGTTAATTGTTGCTTCAAAGTAAACTTACAAAGTAACAGTACTCAATTCAATTCTTAAGATAATGTCTACTTTAAATAAAAAAAATTGAACTACAAAATAGATTTTATATGAATAACCCGAAGAAGTAATAAATAACGAGTCAGTTTGGTTAAAAGTTAAAACGCAGTGTGAGAATAGCCTTGGTTAAAAATAATTCCCTAGCTTTACAGGTAGCATGTGCTGGAAACAGTTCTAAATCAGACCCATAATTTTTCTTAAAAAAAATATTAACATCATTATTTTGCCTCTGATAATTCACGCACAAATCCGACGCTGAACTTTGAAAAAATTATCTTTCGGCCAGACTTCAGGTGGACACGTCAATATGCTGTGCTAGAAACTTGTAAGGACTTCGTCTGTAAATGGGAAAGGGTATGGCAAACAAACTAACAAGCCAAGTAGCAAAACTGTCACTCCAAGAGCAACATACTTATCATCAGGATCTGTTATTTCCTCAGAGAGAGGAGCGATTGGACCTCTTTGTAAGAAGAATACGAGAACTACCCAGTAGAACGCCACGTCGTTCAACAGCGACGATAGACCGAGAAGCACAATCGAAGCCGCCGTGAAGCGGGATGAGACCTGTGAAATGGACTAATCTCACTATGTCTACCCCCATGAGGGAAATGAAATGAAAAGTGGAAGATATTGTATTGAAAAATGTTGACCCCTCCCTATGAAGTGCTAAAGGTTCCAAATATAGGGTACCTTTCTTCCCCACAAGGCAAACGCTATTCTCCCGCCATCAAGTTCTCCAGCTGGGATGCTGTTGATTGCATTAATAAGGAGGCCTGCCCAAGCCCAAATCACAAGAGGGTTGACAGAAATTGGAGTTCCTTCCTTGAGCACGTTCCCAAGAAGCAGCTTTGCTAAAAAATAAAGAAAAGAAGTTCATGAGACTTGCTTCATATTCTTTTTCTAAATCCTTAGCAAAACAAGGAAATAAATCAATATGAACAAAGCACGCAAATTGGGGATGTAATTAAAACTTATTCAGCAGATAACTAATGCACATCTGAAGTGATATCCCTCGTCTAAAGTATCCAACTTACCGATACCACCGGCAAGAAATGACTCATGAAACACAGAAGCATCCACGACAATACCAATACCGTCACTGGGGGGTAAGAAAAAACCTAACAGCAGAAGCACAAGACCCAAGGTAAAGCCAGCTATTGGTCCCGCAGCTGCAACTTTGAGAAGAGCTTCCCGATTGGACACAATGTTTCTTATCCTTGTGATAGCACCAAAAGAGCCTATCTGCCACCATATCACCCATCAGAATATCCAAACCTTCATATAGTAAGTTATTCAAAATAGCATGTGTCAAACGACAGGAAAGATCGTTTGTAATGTCAAACAGGCATTTCATGGAGCACAAATTGAAGATCAGAAAGAATCAAGGTCTTGTATCAAGGAAAACGAAGCCACAGCAGAAATTCCAAGATGGTGAAAGAACCAAGCTATCAGATTAATGGCCATGACATTGTTTAACAGAAAAAACAAAGACAGCTTTCAATGACTCAAATATAAAAATATATGATACATATGTTGATTACTGATTTATTCATGCATCCTCAACATCAATATAAAACATAAAATCATTAGGAAGTCAAAGTATTCATAAGCCATGAACAATAAAACTCATCTCACATTTTGTGCAATGCACGGAAAAATTTGTCTGGTCAACTGTAAAAAGAAAGAAAAATAGAAAGCATCATATAAACTAAAAGATAAAAGCTGCCACACAACCTGCCAGCTAGGAACAAAGTATGGCACCCCAAGCTTAACTCCAGTGTCTTTAGCAGCCACATAGTGACCAAGTTCGTGTATCCCCAAAATAAGTACAGTAACAAGGGCTCCAGGTAAGCCATCCTTTAATAAGTTGAGATTGTCAAAAGTTGATCTGGATAATAATATAACTGTCGGTAAAACAGCGAGATTAAGTGATATGGATTTCATGGTAACTCATACTAAATCATCTGCACAAAACTAACTTCAAATCACAAGACAGATCTGAGGTAGCTCTTGCAGTGAAAGAGAAAGGTTGATTCCAAGAAAGAAGGAAAAAACTAACAATAAATTCGATTGCAATGCAGGGACATTGCGAAGCAGTAAGGTAAACACTGTAACAAGCCCAAAAGCTCCAGCGGCAAACCACTCAGGTACAGCTGTAGGGAAAAACCAGGTCATAAGTACAAATTAAAACGCTTTAATAATAACACATCTTTTGTTCGAGACTTCACAGGGGCTCAATCAGTACCAGTTGTCTCTGGTTGTAAGGTTGTTCGTGGAACTACAACAGCCACTGGTTTATCATCTTCAGGATTGATCAGAAGGAAAAGCTTGTATTCATCTCCAAATTTATCCTGTGTCAAAATTTATGCAGAAATAATGTTCAGGAACTGAATTTGGGACATAATTAGTCACAAATAAATTCAGAAAAAAACCAAAAAGAAATACAAACATGCATACTCGCATCCTCCTTGATATCTTTTCATAACTTTTTGCAGCTTGCCCTCGCAGGTTTCCTTTGAATAATACTCCACCCTAGCAAAGTAGGTAAAACCCACTGTTTTTACCAGTGACAGGTCTAAAGCTCAACATGGAGGGGGGGCAAAAATGAAAGCGACATGAAATTTTTTTCCTTTTTTGGGATTATCATTTTCAAGTCTGAAAAAAATTAGTATGAAATACAGAACCATTTTTTAAATGATCTACCTACGACCATGTTTGGCAACCACTTCTAAAAAACATTTTTACATAAATCGAGATAAAACTCTCTCACATACTTACCTCAGATTATGTGAAATCACTTTTCAAAAGCTGTTCCCAAACATGCCCTATCTTATGTGAACAAGTGAGAACTCACCTCATACGGGTCCTGGCTTGTGATGAAAAAAGTATCAAAACCAAAAATTTGGTCCTTAAGAACTTCAATCGTTTCCTTTGGAATTTTGATTGCTTCATCCAGTTGTTGTGGCTGCTTAAAAGATATGAAAACCAAAAATACAGAAAAATTAAAAAAAGAGCATGCCACTTCCGATGCAGGAAAAATTGAACATTAGATGTAATCACCTTCACACCTGGAAGAGGAGAACCACTTGCAACTTCTATGCTATCGACATTATCTACACTCTGTTTACGTAACAAACCCAAAGAATACAAGATAAGAGAAGTAAATGATGCACCTAAATTCAAATAAAACAATCTCTCTGCTCCCTATTTTAAGAAAGAAATCTGAAGATAAAGTATAGCTCATGGTAGAAACAAACTTTTGGAGAGAAAAAATCTTTCCGTAGATCATTTATTAATATGACTTGATAGAGAATAAGCAAGAGGGTTAAATAACTGAGGCAAGCATTGCTAATCAGATTATTTTCAGGCTTTCAGCAACCCAGGAAGGAGGGCAGTTCGTTAACTGTAACTAAAACCAAAATCCTCTCTTTGGAATACCATTCATGCATGAAAGAATTAATGTAAATTTAATAACGTATCCCGTAGAGTACTTTATGTCCATGGGCAAAAGACTTCAGCGAGTCAATGGACATTCATAGATAAAAAGAAAATAAACTAGGGAATGCTCCCATTACCCAACTAGAATCTGTGCATCAAAACTCAAAATATAAATATAGAGGTGCATTACCTGCTCATTATTTTGACCTAGATTTTCATCTTCAAATTTGTTTGGTTGATCCCCATCTAAAGACTGAGAGATATTCTGCTCAAGGGAATTCGCTGGAGATTGTGTTTCTCCATTTTCATGCGCCTCTTTCTGCTAAGAACATTCAAGAAATTTCCCTTGTCAAGTAAGAATGTAAGAAATTAAAAAATCCACATATCACATAAAAGTAATAAGCCTCCTCAGTACAAAGCGTTCAAGGTTCTTCATAAACATTAACATTTTTACTTGGCTATATTAGCTAAAAGTAAAACAAAATATTCCATGATCACGAATTTGCTGAAACATTAACATTTCAACCGATAGTCTAGGGCCCCACCCATGATTAGCAGCAAGTTATTCAATTCACGTTCATACTTCTGCTTGATGGCATCATTTAGAACATTTAACAAGCCAAGCACAAATGACAATATTTGCACCAGGCCACTTTTAGTCCGGTAATCAAAATTCCAAACCTCATATGCCCTACTTTCCAAAAAAAAAAAAAGGTTCAGATTCGTCTTCCAAATTCTACTGAAATCTATTCCGTAACTAGGCTAATTGCCTTTTCAACAAGTTGTACAAATTTTTTATCAACATATCTTAACACAATCCAAAGAATCCTGAGCACGTTAAACCAATTAGAAAAAGCTTGGTAGCACTAACAGAGAACTTCCATGACATCTTCACGAAATAGAAATGATCAAAACGGAAAGAAAACTTCAAATGGAATATCGGAAGTACCTCCTCGTTGTTACCATCTGGTTCGGAATGTGGCTCAGTAACTCTACAAGCAATTTCTCTCTTCCCACTTGATCTTAATTGATAACCATATCATCATTTGAAGCTAAATAAGTTCATAGTGAAATAGAATTCGACTCCCATCAAAACCAGCATGAGGGAAACAAACCCTTACCGTCGATTCTGAGCTATCTTCAAGTTATTCTGAGAAAACCGCAAATGCCGATAGCCACCGGAAGGAGGCAGGCACGGCCGAAATCGAATATCACAGCAAAAGCTGCATTGTGATACAAGGACGAGATTCCCGCGAAAACTTGCCGAAACACTCATCGTTGAAGCTTCCTTATTTGAATGCACAAAGAGCTCTAATTCAGACGAAACCCTATCGCCATTATAGATTGTGAAGTTGTCAGAGAAATTTTAAGTTGCAGGGTCTTACAGTCCAAGGGGGCTGTAACTATTAGGGACTAACCAACCGGATAATCCGTTTTCGCCTCTCGTTGGGTTCCTTCTTCGCAGATATTTTCTCCTGTTTCCAGCGCATGGAACGGCGAATTCGGTAAGCGAACCAAAATTTGACACGTGTTCATATGTGGATCAAAGCACTAGATTTCGCCTTCTTTTCTATTACTTAATCATTTTAATGAACTCCACGTTGCGCTTTTCAAGAAGATACTTTCTATCCATGTCCATTCAACAGTTTTGAATATACAAGAAAATTGTCGTAGAATAAAATGTAAAAAAATTAATATTAAAAAAGTTTTATTGTCAATTCAAATAGTTATTATTGATAATTTTCTGAAAGCTTTCTGATATTAATTCTCTTGGATGGATCCTACAGTAATTTTCTTTACAATTTATTTATAAAATCAGATGAGAACTTAAACTTGTATTTTAAAGAACCCAAGTCAAAATGCATTTATCTGAGGTGCCTTCTTTAAGATTATTTTTAAAAATATTCACCCAATTTTCATTAATCTTTTTAACATAACTATCTGAGTAGATTACATGAGAGTATAGTTAGATTTAATTGATGTCTCTTTCAAAGATATTTTACATTCACATGAACTTAAATTTAAAATCTGGTATAAAAGTGATTAGAACCCCGTTGAAACTAATTCGAGTTAGTTATTAGAAGGCATTATCAATCGTTGGAATAAATACTCTTTTTTTTTTAAAATATGGGACTTGAATTGTAAATGTAAGGTGAAGTGTAAACAAAGAGTATCATGATTGAAAGAGCTGGCCATAGCCAAAAAATAACCGCGCAGCATACAAATTTTCAAGTATAAGAACCAAATTTGAAGTCAAGTAAGAGCATAGGTATCAAAAATTCAATTTCCCCTTTAATATGCATAATCCATAGTATCATCTTCAAAATGTTATTAAAAAATACTTTTAATATTACTAGGATAAAATAATTGCGTATTTTCAAGTCCTATGTTCCCCAAAACTACTACCATGAAGATGAGAGAAAAAAATCTATAAAGATATACTCTTCTTGTTTTAGTTATATTTTTTTTTTGTCTGAAATTCTTGTCTTAGTTATAAATTGTGAAAAAAATTGTACATTCTTGTATAATAAATTTAATAAGGTTGCTTATACTCATTAAGGAAAAATCAAAACTCTCTATTTCATAAATATTACCAGAAAAGTGTATATATATTTAAAATCACAATAACCTAATTTGGTCCAATGGGGTGAGAAAAATTCCTTCACTTCCAACTGCATTGGTAGGAAGGTAAATTTCCGCCACTTAGCTTGCACCATAGTTATCATGAATTGTGCAACACAAAAAGGGAGAAACTGTAAAAGAAGAGAGTTCAACATTATCCCCACATCCAAAAATATACAGACCAAATCCTATAGAGAATGAATCTTAATAAAGACCGCAAGAGGGGTTAGCTTATCACATCACACCATCTGGCTTCTCATCCCACCCACTCCTGAGCCACTCTTGGGGAGCCCGGTTCATATTAAGATGTTACATGTTTCTTAATATAATATTCACTTAAATTTTTAGGGTGATAATAAAAAATTAAATAAATAATTTAATTATAATATATATATTCTAAAATATTTATACATTTAGTTAGATTATATATTAATTTATAAATCAAGTAAATTAGTTTAAAAAATAATAAATTAATTAATTAATTTACTTTCTTAACCATGTTAAAAAGTCAATTGATTAGGAAAGAAAGAAAAAAAGTAGTACTTTACTTGCTATTCAGGCAATGGTGGCACCGGGAAATAAATTAGATCATTCTCATCATATGCATCACTACCAATCCATCCACAGCACGGTTTACGCCTCTGGATAGAAACATTGCTGCGTGGTTGTGAAGATTGAATCATTGGAAGCCTCACTTGCTTAGCATCCACTCTGTTGTTGCTGCTGCTGGTGCAGCTTCCGATGGCATCATCGTCCACAGAAATTCTCTCATTTTCTGCCTCCACTTGGATTTGAGTTGAATACCCATCATCTTCTTCACTACTGATCCATCCATAGCACGGTTTACGCCTCTTGATAGAAACATTATCGAGGAGTTGTGAAGATTGAATCACGGTCATTGTCTTATTTTCTGCATTCACTCGGAGTCTAGCTGAACCCTCATCATCTTCGTCGCTATGATCAATCCATCCATAGCACGGTTTAGGCCTCTTGATAGGAGCACTGCCATGTTGTTGCGAAGATTGAATCACTGAAAGCCTCACTTTGTTAGGATCCACACGTCTGTTAACGGAATTGTCCACAGACATTCTCTTATTTTCTGCCTCCACTCGGAACTGAGTTAAATCCTCACCGACTGATTTAATAAAGGACAAAACTTTAGTAAACTTCGTTAAATATTTAAATATTTCTTTTCAAATTTTCCAATAAAAACGCAGCCCATGAAAAAATTATAGATTACCGACTGAAGCTGAGACTTGAGCATCATCCGTCTGAGGAGCCACTAACAGAGAACCCTGACCCTGAGCCACCAGACTAGAGAAGCCAGCTTCAGGATTCGCACAAGTGGGAGGAGCAACTGGCTTAACAGTTTCTACTTCCCTCATTACATTATTATCCTGCAACCAAAAAAAAAAAATCTTACTTTTCTTTTCTAAAAGATTGGGATAGATTAAGAAGCATTAGGACAGATTTCTGTAAGCAGAGAGGCAAGTTTCTGTTTGTAAAAGGGGCCAATCCAATCCCAATAAACTAAACATGAAATCTTCTGAAACTCCTTTTTGCTTTTCCGTCTTTTTTCTCATCCCAGTTGCTTAGGAGTCAAGCAAAACATTTTGATAAAAGATCAACCAACAAGATAAATGTCAAATACTACTACACAAATTAAACTCAGCCCATATTATTTGCCTTCTCTTGTGAAGAAATTTGTTGTTTGCTAAAGTAAGGTTCGGATTGGGAGTTGTAAGAAGCCTCCTCAGTAAAGGGCCATCCCTGGGCTCCTTCATAAAGCTAGAGAAACCTCAGGTATTTAAAAAAAAAAAAAAGTGGGTTCTTGTTCTGCAAAATGTAAAATGTATACAGCAGAGGATTAAACAAAGACGGAAACGAGAGAGAAACCAGAAAATGAAGAACCATTCTGGATCGGCCTCTAGTACTCGAACTCGAAGTCATATAGCTTTGAAGGCTTCTCCTTTTTTTTGCCAATAAGCTTTGAAGGCTTCTCCTGCTTCTTCTTCTTGTTGTTGAGTGAGCCCAAGCCCAAAATTAGAATGCTTCTTGCTTTGGTTTTCAGGGTACGGCGACTAAGAATTTTCCTTATTGGTTCCTAGGGAATCGATTAAGCAGAGAGACACTGATTTGGAATTTTTTTTCCTCCAGAGCAGAGCGCGAGCACATCACTGGTTCAGCTCTTACGAACCAGGGATGCACATGCCACGTGGCGTTGTGGTGGGCATAGGATGAATTGAAGGGTCAAAATTCAAGAGCAGCATTTGCCTCTCCTTCTGGCAGTAGCAGAGAATCGGAATCCTTCGTTGCTCATATGGCGAGGCACGTAAGAGGTAAACTGGTAAAGAACCAGATCATCAGAGCAAGGAGACAGGGGACCACATATCCATAAATGGAAAAAGGACACTCCAAGAGAGGATGGCCAAAAGTATACGGTCTGTGCTCTACATTTACGCTAAGGTTCAAAAGTGAGCTGAAATTTAAACAGAGGTTCATGATTCAAAGAGCGGAAGGCAAAGAGCAGTTTACAAATTTTGAAGTGAAGTGTTGGCCAGTTTGTATGTGATGGCATCACAGAAGCATATTCATATAAATTGAGATAAAACTCCTCTCACATACTGAATTCATAAACTGTAAATTATATTGAAACAATAACTTTCATCACTAATTTAAACAAATAAATGTAAAGACCAAATTCTAAATCAAATGAGACTATAAGAGCTGTAAGAATTAAAATTTTAATTTTTTCCATACACATGATCTATAGACTCATGAACCACGTTAATCCTTATATTTGATGGAATTTCAATTGTATCATAATATCACATATAGTTTCAGTTTTCAAGTTATAGTTTTTTATCATATAATTTTTTAAGGATTTGGTTTAAGTTTAATAATGTTAACTAAAATCAAAACTAATTAAAAATTTAAAAACAAAACAAGCTTTGATATTGGTTCTTATACATTTGATAGTTTTGATTTGGATCCATATATTGAACAATATTAATTCAGACTAAGTATTTATGAAACTATCAAGACCAAAAATAACAATTTAAAACTAGTCAGGCAAAACCTAAGATTCAATCAACCTTTAATGATAAAAAATTATATTAGAAAAAATCATAAATAAATAGCAGGAGGAGCTCCAACAATTTTTTTTATC
>QFDD01003393.1:0-17423 GCA_006871305.1 Vachellia collinsii | reverse complement strand
ATTTAACAGTTCAAAAATAGCAATTGTTAAATCTATTTCTATAATAATCCATTATAAAATAATTAAATAACCAAATCAAAAATACAATCTATGTAAAGTTATTAGTTAAAATCTTTCTACATTACTATAGACTTATATGACCGAAATTCAGTACTTTTCTAAATACTAATTTTAAAAATTTCTTCTGATAAGAATAAAATTAACACCATTAGAAAGATAAAAATACATAGAACAACTTTCATAAATAAAGTTTATTAAAAAGAAGAGCTTTCATTACCTAAATTATCTCAACAGAACTCAGCTGTATCTGCTCCCTCACCTCTTCACTGCGATGTGAAGAGAGGAAGGGAAGGATGGGGTATTTATAACCCCTCCCTCCAGCTTCGTCCGTCCGGCTCACAGTATATAATATAATATAATATATTAATATAATATAATATAATATAATAATATTATTTTATTTTATTTTTATTTATTATTATTATTATTATTTTTTTCCAGAATTTCAGCCGACATCCCTGCATACTCTCCACCCAAAAATTAAATATAATAAAATATATTAATATAATATAATATTTTTTTTTCTTCCGGAATTTCAGCCGACACTCTGCATGTTCTCCACCCAAAAATAAAATACAATAAAATATATTAATATAATATATTATTATAATATAATATAATAATTTTTTTTTCCGGAATTTCCGCCGACACTCTGCGTATTCTCCACCCAAAAATAAAATATAAAATATATTAATATAATATAATATAATATATTATTATAATATAATATAATATAATATAATAATATATTTTTTTTAAAAAAAATTATATATATATTTATTTAATTACAAATAATTATTTTTAAATTATAATCAAGGCACAAAAATAAGATTTGGGATGTTACACCTAGTATAGTGGTGTTGGTTGAAATGAGATGCAGCGGGACAAATGCTCAAAAAGTCATTAAGAGGTTGGGTTTTAAATACCAGTTAATTGTTGAAGCAGTAGGCCTATCTGGGGGAATTTGGATATTATGGAATAACGATAATATTCAGATAAAAGAAGTAACGTCTCATAAACAGTTTTTACATTGTGAAATAAATGGATTGGGCAACCAAAACTGGCTCTTCACAGCTGTTTATGCTAGCCCGAGATATCATGAAAGAAACATTATCTGGAATGAACTAAGGAAAATAGCTAGTAAAACTACTCTCCCCTGGATGATGGCAGGTGATTTCAATGATATTAGAGCTCCTCAAGAACAAAAGGGAGGTATGGAAGTGAAGTTGAAGAAATGCCAAAGATTCTCTGAGAATATTCAGAAATGCCAATTAATTGAACTTAGTATGGAGGGTCCGAAGTATACGTGGAAAGGTCCTGTTATAAATTTTGCAAACAGGTTGTTTAAAAAATTAGATCGAGCCCTCTGTAATAGCCAATGGAGGCGTCTTTTTGGAGATGCTAATGTGAAGGTGGGGCCTCGAATTAATTCAGATCATCACCCTCTCTTCATTTACCTCAAGGGAGAGCTAGGGAGAAGAGAAGCATGACCCTTCCGGTTTGAGGCTGCATGGTTAAAGCATGAATCCTTTCCAGCTCTGTTGAAGCAAAATTGGTCTGGAGATAGAGATATCAAAACTGAGTTAAGTGAATTTAAAGATAATCTTTTAGAATGGAATTCCAATGTCTTTAGGCATATTGGCAAGAGGAAAAGAGAATTACTTAAGAGGCTTACAGGTATACAAAAGGCTAATCAGAATCATAGAAGAGCACATCTGGAGGAACTAATCAACAGAGAGTTAGACCAAGTTCTGGAACAAGAGGAAATTCTTTGGTTTCAAAAAGCAAGAGCACAATGGTTAAATGATGGAGACCGAAACACATCCTACTACCACACCAAAACAACCATCCGAAGGAGGAAAAACCATGTGACTTCTTTGAAGGATGATAATAATAACTGGATTGAGGGGAAGACAGAAGTGGGGCATTTGGTTAATAAGTTTTTCAAGAATCTCTTTACGGAAGAACAGTCCCATAGAGGGTGGATTCAGACTCACCACAGCTGGCCAGAAGGTCTTCCTGCTGAATGGAGCATAATGGAAAATAATTTGTCTGATGAAGAAATCAAGAGAGCAATTTTCTCGATAGGAAGCTTGAAGGCTTCGGGGGAAGATGGTTATCCTGCTGTTTTCTTCCACAAAAATTGGGCCACAGTGGGGCCTATCGTTTGCAAATCTGTAAAAGAGATGTGGAGCAATAAGGAGAGTATCAAAGCATTAAATAAAACTCTTATTGCTTTGACCCCAAAAGTTGATTGTCCTGAGAAAGTCAGACACCTAAGACCTATATCTCTTTGCAATGTGGTCTACAAATGCCTATCTAAAATCCTAGTTCGAAGGTTAAAACAGATCATGCCGAAGATAGTTTCGCCATTCCAAGCTAGTTTTGTTCCGGGGAGAATTATTCATGACAATATTATTATTGTTAATGAATTGATTCACTCAATGAGGAAGAAGAAAGGAAAAAAAGGATATATGGCAATTAAAGTGGATTTAGATAAAGCCTATGATAGAATTAGTTGGAGCTTTATGGAGAAGGTTCTCAAGGAGATGCAGGGGCCCTCGGAAGTGATATAACGCATCATGGGGTGTGTTAAGGTGTCTGATGCTCAAATTTTATGGCATGGAGAGAAATTTGATAAAATAGAACCTACTAGAGGTCTGAGACAGGGTGATCCTATTTCCCCTTACCTCTTTGTGCTCGGAATGGAAAAACTCACACATTTAATCCTAGATAGAGTGAGAAATAAACAGTGGAGAGGAATGAGAGTTGGTCGTAAAGGACCAATTATTTCTCACATGATGTTCGCTGACGACCTCGTGCTATTTGCTGAAGCTAACACTAAGCAAGTTGATTTGATTGTGGAATGCTTGTAGGTTTTTGGAGAGATGTCTGGCCACAAGATTAATCAAGAGAAGACCCACATCTTCTTCTCTCCAAATGTATCTATACATGAGGGAATGTATAGAGGGAAGGATGTAGATTTACATAGCGGTGCAGGTTGTCGTTGACTATTCATGAGATAAAAGACAAAAGTCATCAACATTGTCGGTTCGCATGTATTTATTATTTGAAGGGATGCGAAGTTATGAAACAGAACATCCATCATGATTAACGTTTTTTTAATATGTAAATTTAGTAATAATTAATAAGGGTATAAATTTAATAACACTATTAATCCTCTCTTAATTCTGTTAACCAGTTGATATGTTTTATAGTTTAGGATTTTGTTTTGGAATCATTTAAATAATTAAAACTGTTTTTTTTTTTTTTGCTTAACTTCCTTCATGAACGTTGCTTTAAATTTTTTTTTTCTAATGGTAATTAAAACTACTCCTTTTTACTTAATTTTTTTAGAAAAAAAAGAAAAAAAGGTTAAGCCAAAATAAGCAAGAAAGAAAAAAAGGTTAAGTGAAAATAAATAGTTTTGATTATCATTAGAAATGTAAAATTATTTAGAGTAATTTTTATGAATAAAGTAAATAAAAAAGGAGTAGTTTTAATGAGTCACAACATTTGTTTATAGACATTGATGGGAGAGTGTTGTGAAATTATATGCAAATGTGGATATCAAAAGAACTATTTGGATTCCTCTTATAATTATCTCCCTCTAAATGCTAAATTCCATAACCTTCCTAATGAATTACTTGAGAAAAATTTCTAATAGTTATTATCATTATTTTATTTTTTATAACATTCTAACCATAACATTAGACATTAAGAGTTGGAGATTTATAAATAAAGATCAAATACAAAGTTTTTTAACACATATATGAATGAGATATACTTCTTTGCTTCCTTTCTCAAATTTTTCTTCTACTATTCTCTTCTTCTCCTTTTAAACTCTGTCATTTTATAACAAACTCTCTCATTTTATAACAAATCTCTTATTTTCTTCGTTTATAGGTTGGCGCCCAATCCTCAGGTTCATCATAGGACTTTGGTGATGTGATCTCTTGCATCACTTCTTCCCCACCAACATACAAACTTTTCAAATGCTCACTTACCTTCCTTCCCAAGAATTTGTAGACCGACTCATCTCCACTTCTCCTGTATAAGATACTGCTCCGCAATCTCAGGCACCGTTAAACCCATCAACTACAGAATCAGATCTCCGTTTCAATTCAATTCTCACAGAGAAACGAGCTTAGGCATGGCTTCAAATCAACAATTGAAGCTTCTCGGAGTCCCAGGAAGCGCTTTTGTGACGAGAGCAGAGCTTGCTCTCAAACTCAAGGGAGTGGAATACGAGTACATTCAAGAATCGCTCACCAACAAAAGTGATCTTCTTCTCAAGTACAACCCAATTCACAAGAAGGTCCCTGTTCTTGTTCACAACGACAAGCCTGTCTGTGAGTCTCTTGTGATCGTTGAGTACGTCGATGAGGCATGGACTGGCTACACAATCTTGCCTTCTGATCCTTATACCAGAGTCCTCTCTCGTTTCTGGTCCAGGTTCATCGATGACAGGGTGATTATATTCAACACTTCAAGCTTTCACTTATCTCTGTTTTCTCGGTTTTAGGAATTTGATGATCTCTGATCAGTGTAGTATAAAGATAAATTTAATAAAAGTGTAGTATATGGTTAAATTTATTTTGAAGTGTAATATATAGGTAATATTTGTTAATATTTGCAACAGAGAAGGAAAAAAGCCTTTGGTATTGGCAGGGAAGGATGTAGATTAACATAGCGGTGTAGGTTGTCGTTGACTGCCATGAGATAAAAGACAAAAGTCATCAACATTGTCAGTTCCCATGTATTTATTACGGGGGAATTACTATAAAGTTCCATGCAAGAGAATTAATATCAGACAAGTTCCAAGAAGTTGTCAATGCGAATAATTTGAGTTGTCATTTATAGCTGCTTGAGTTGTCAAAGGGACCTTTCTGATATTAATTCTCTTACATGGGACTTTATAGTAATTTCCCCATTTATTATTTGAAGGGATGCGAAGTTATGGAACAGAACATCCATCATAATTGACGTTTTTTTAATATGTAAATTTAGTAATAATTAATTAATAATGGTATAAATTTAATAACACTATTAATCCTCTCTTAACTCTGTTAGCTTGTTGATATGTTTTATAGTTTAGTATTTTGTTTTAGAATCATTTAAAGAATCAAAACTGTTTTTTTTTTCTTAACTTCTTTCATGAACATTGTTTTAAAATTTTTTTTCTAATGGTAATTAAAACTACTTTTTTTATTTAATTTTTTTAGAATAAAAAAAAGGTTAAGCCAAAATAAGCAAGAAAGAAAAAAAAAGTTAAGTAAAAATAAATAGTTTTGATTATCATTAGAAATCTAAAATTATTTAGAGTAACTTTTATGAATAAAGTAAATAAAAAAGGAGTAGTTTTAATAAGGCACAACATTTGTTTATGGGCATTGATGGAGAGTGTTATGAAATTATATGCAAATGTGGATGTCTAAAGAACTATTTGGATTCCTCTTATTATCATTACTTTATTTTTTATAATATTCTAACCATAACATTAGATATTAAGAGTTGGATGTTTATAAATAAATGTCATGTACAAAATTTTTGAACATATATATGAATGAGATATACTTCTTTACTTCCTTTCTCAAATTCTTCTTCTACTGTTCTCTTCTTCTCCTTTTAAACTCTCTCATTTTATAACAAACCTCTTATTTTCTTCGTTTCTAGGTTGGCGCCCAATCCTCAGGTTCATCATAGGACTTTGGTGATGTGATCTCTTGCATCTCTTCTTCCCCACCAACATATAGACTTTTCAAACCCTCACTTACCTTCCTTCCCAAGAATTTGTGGACCGACTCATCTCCACTTCTCCTGTATAAGACACTGCTCCGCAATCTCAGGCACCGTAAAACCCATCAACCACAGAATCAGATCTCCATTTCAATTCAATTCTCACAGAGAAACGAGCTTAGCCATGGCTACAAATCAACAATTGAAGCTTCTCGGAGTCCCAGGAAGCCCTTTTGTGACGAGAGCAGAGCTTGCTCTCAAACTCAAGGGAGTGGAATACGAGTACATTCAAGAATCGCTCACCAACAAAAGTGATCTTCTTCTCAAGTACAACCCAATTCACAAGAAGGTCCCTGTTCTTGTTCACAACGACATGCCTGTCTGTGAGTCTCTTGTGATCGTTGAGTACGTCGATGAGGCATGGACTGGCTACACAATCTTGCCTTATGATCCTTATACCAGAGCCCTCTCTCGTTTCTGGTCCAGGTTCATCGATGACAGGGTGATTATATTCAACACTTCAAGCTTTCTCTTGTCTCTGTTTTATGAATTTGAATGATCACTGATCAGTGAATGAACAAGTGTTTTCTTTCTGTTTTGTTTTAGGTTTTTCCTGCAGTATTTAAAGCAACTTCGGACCCGAACAAGCAGGAGAGGGAGAAAGGTGCCGAGGAAGCAAGAGAGGCCCTGAAGATTCTGGAGAATGTAGAGCTGAAAGGGAAGTTCTTCAATGGCGATTCAATCGGGCTAGTGGACATCGCTGTTCTATTCATATTTTTCTGGCTTCCCATAATCCAAGAAGCTAGTGAGTTTGATGCGTACAGTGGAGAGAAATATCCAAAGCTAGAGAAATGGGGCCAAGAGATTTTGAATAATGGTGTTGTGAAAGGAGTTTTGCCTCCAAGAGATGTTCTGCTTGCCATCTTCAAAGCTCGCTTTCAGAGCATCGTTGCTCCAAAGTAGAAAGAAGATCACAGGAATGGCCTATCTTATAATCCCATGTTTGAGTTCTTTGATTGTGCGTTGTGTGTGTTTAATTCATAGTGGGAATAAAAACATGTGCACGTGGGGGTTTTACTATGCAGTGTTGTGTTTAAGAGTGGGAATAAAATATGCGAGAGTGGGGTTTCCTCTTGGGAGGGAAATATCCAAAGCTAGACAAGTGGGGTCAAAAGATTTTGAATCACTCTGTCGTGAAAGGAATTTTGCCTCCCAGGGAACATCTTCTCGCCTTCTTCAAAACTCGCTTCCAGAGCATCTCTGCTCCATAGTAGATGATGACGATTTGATCCATGTTTGAGTTAGTTGATTACGTGGTGTTGTGATTTTTTGTGGAAATAAATTATGTATGAGTGGGCTTTTCTGTTGCAAGGAAACATGACCATCTGTTTGTATGGATCATCGCATCATAAATCAAGTTTTGTTGTTTGCTGTCCTTTCCTAAAGCTTATTTTTGACGCTTTTTTCTTAGTTGTGTCGCTTCACCTTGTTTTTGGAAAGATTCATAACTGAACCAACTTTGACGCCTTTTAAATTCAATCATTTGTTTCATTTTGATGCAACTATCACTTTAAATTCAGGCATCATCCCATGTTGCTTTAAAATTGCAGAATATGCCGACTGATAAGGGTTTTAAAGTGAAACAAGTTTTTTATTCAGAAAAAAAATTTAGATACTTCAAAAACTTATTCAGACAGAATGACATCCTATAAAGAACTAGAGAGAGTAGATAAGAAACTGAACCAGAAACTAAGAGACCATAAAACTATCAAACAGATGTCTTAACGGAAATGTAGGAGTCCTATTTGTGACGAGAAGAAATTGCTCTGAACTGAAGTGGAACATGAGGACATAAATTCATGAATGTTTGAAGAACAAAATTGACCTTCAAATTCAAACTCGAATACAAATCCAATTCATAAGAAAATTTCTGTGCTTCTTCACACTGAGAAACACATCTGTAAGTGACTTCTGAAGTTACAACGATTGCAGATTGTGTCCATTGAGAATTGGAATTTGAAAATGACATCCCATTACCGTAAGGTTTGTTGTGTGAAGTTCTTAAAATCATCTCCAAAATTACTTCTCTCATGACTTGAAACATATCAAATGATAAGACATCAAAACATGGATTGTTGCTAAAAAGGTATTGAATTGCCTATGTATATTTCATGAACCACTAAATCAATAATTTTTCTCCACCTAGTCCTCATTGAAAAGTTGATCTTAATCTTAAATTTAAGATCAATTTTTTATATTCATCAATTTTTTCAAAATATCCCTATTGATACTCCTTTGAAAATATTCAAAAGAACTAGAGAATTGAAAACGATCATCGCATTGTTTTAGAAAAAAAACATGTCATATTATTTAATTTAATTAACTTTCATTATATAATTAAATTAGTTAAATATATCTTACAATAGGAAGAGGGGTACATAACAGTGATCCTTTTAGTTGAACTTGTCAAACTATTGATTGCACAAAAGATAATCAAGATTTTAATTATTTCCACCGTTTTCATATATATATATATATATATATGTATATATATATAAACTTGTTAACGTAAACAAAAGAATTATGGTAGTTTCCTATTTTATTACTATTTTACAATTTGACTCAATCCTCACATTCATTTTCACTCTAGCGATTTAATCTCTTGCATTATTTCTTCCCCATCAAGATATTGACTTTAAAATCCTCACTTACTCCAAAATATAAAAATACGGCTTTGGCTCATCTCTAGTTCTCCCCCGTTTTGCTATATAAGAAACCGACCCGCAGTCTCGGGGACCATCAAGCGCATCATCTTCATAATATAAGATCATCAATTGTCTTAGAGGAACAAGTACAGCCATGGCTACAAATCAACAGGTGAAGCTTTTCGGAATCGTAGGAAGCCCATTTGTGACCAGAGCAGAGATTGCTCTAAAACTCAAGGGAGTGGAATACGAGTACATTCAAGAATCGCTCACCAACAAAAGTGATCTTCTTCTCAAGTACAACCCAATTCACAAGAAGGTCCCTGTTCTTCTTCACAATGTGAAGCCAATCTGCGAGTCTCTGGTGATCGTTGAGTACGTCGATGAGGCTTGGACCGGCCACCCCATCTTGCCTTCTGATCCTTATACCAGAGCCCAAGCTCGTTTCTGGTCCAGGTTCATCGATGACAAGGTGATTATATATTCAACACTTACAAGCTTTGTCTTCAATCTGTTTTTTCTCTGTAGGAATTTGAATGGTGAGTCACTAAACAAGTACTTTTGGTTGCATGATTTTAGGTGTTGACTGCAGTAATGAAAGCAGTGTGGAACCCAAATGAGAAGGAGAGGAAAAAGGGTGTTGAAGAAACAAGAGAGGCTCTGAGAATTCTGGACAAGGACCTGAAGCTGAAAGGGAAGTTCTTCAATGGAGATTCTATCGGGTTTGTGGATATCGCTGTTCTGATCATCGCTTTCTGGTTGCCAATAATTCAAGAAGCTGGTGGGCTTGATCTTTACAGTGGTGAGAAATATCCAAAGCTAGAGAAGTGGGGTCAAGAGATTTTGACTCAACCTGTTGTGCATGGAGTTTTGCCTCCCAAAGATCATATCTTTGCCGTGTTCAAAACTCGCTTTCAGAGCATCGCTGCTTCAAAGTAGATGATCCAGATCGTTGAAATAAAACGTGTGAGTAGGGTTTTTTCTTGCAAGGTAACCTGACTCCATTTCGTTTGGTTTGTGTAGTCCTATCATAAATCAAGAGACGCTGAACCACAAACCCAGAGACGCTTCTAATGTGCAACTAAAAAACGAAATGTATCCTTGGGACTTCTTGATGGTTATGTGCTTGGAATATTGTGTCATATTTAAATTTTATTATCTTATCTCATGTCCTTTCTTAAATCTTTTCAAGGTAAAATTAATTTTTGTGTCTTTATAGTTTTAACTAACTCAAAATTTTAACTCGATATAAATCAAGTGTATATTAAGTAAAAATCATAGACACCTTCCGTAGGCTTATGACCAGCAGGGTTCCAAACTCATTGTTGGCAACAACAAAAAAAATTATGTGGGTGATTGATGTTGTCGTTGGATATATATTTGGGGTTCCCAATCTGAAAAGGTGGGCTTTTACAGACACTAAAACATGTCAACCCACTCTTCCAAATGGTAAATGACAAAAATGGACTCCACTGATCTTAATAAATGTTTTAATCTAGGGGAAAAAGAATCAATGGAGTTGGGTGTAAGGGAAAAGGCTAATTCCTTGCAACATGCTAAATCATAGTTCAAATCTCACTTAGGAGAAATACCCACAATTAATATCTGGTAGTGCCTTAAATATGATTGCATCCAGTAAGAGGATATCTGTATGTAAAAAAATAAATAAATGAAAATTGATTTGCTTAGTCAAAAACTTATGTGGTATTTTTTTATGTTTTTTATTAAACGATTCAATAAAGACAGAACAATATTAAGTTTTAAAATTGAATTCAAAGAAGGAGAGGAGAGTTAGATGGAGGGGATGCAGAAGTAGCTTTGGATTGAATGAAAGTACAAATTAAAAATATACATATCTTGAGACACAAGTCATTATGTGAAAAACCAAAGAAGTGGACACCAACTTTACTTGTTAGGAGTTATAGCCGTTGGCTGAATGAGGCTTTCATATAATTCTCTTTTTGTTTTTTCATTTGCTAATTTCTGTTGGAACAACTTTCTTCATTATTATCATTGCCATGATCAAATAGAAAGTGTGTTGGTTTCGGTTTGGGGTAGGCCAAAGTGATAGGAATCCAAAGGGTAATTCTATTGATTTCATTAGATATTTTGATTGGTATTCAACTACTAAGAGACTTATGTAGAAGAAGAAAATGAAGTATTTTTGTCTTTATAATTTTATTATTTAAAAAAAATTTATTTTATATTTAGTTGATTATTAAGAATATTTGATCTATCTTTTGAATATTTTGAATCATTTTAAAGATCTTTAGAATATATTGGTATTTTATCTTTTAAGATACTATTTTAGATACGTGAGTGCCAATTAGTTATGTCAAAGATATTATTTAATAACAATATCTTTGATTTAATTTAAATAGATGACATTATATTATTATATCTTTTTCTTTAATATTTTGAGTCATATAGGGTCAGTAGGTTTCCTTATTTATGAAGTAAATTGTATTCAATTATTCCATGAATTAAATAAAAAGTTTTTTCTCTGCAATTTTTAACTTATAGTTTGTGTTTTGGATAGAATACGGTTGGCTCATAAGAGAGTAATCAACTCTTGTAGAGCCTTTTATAACTAAAGATCTAGAGACGAGTTCCTCTAGAGTTTTAACTAATTGGTTGGATTACAACAATTTGATCAACTTTTATGGAATCTCTTAATAGCTAAGAATTTAGAGACAAATTTCTCTAAAGTACTGATCAAAATCATTATTTATAGGGTTTATCTGTATCACTTAGCCTTATAAGAAAAGTTAGCAACTAATTTCTGATTACCCCCAATCATAATTCTGTTTAAAACAAGCTTTTTTCCCTTATCTTTTTTTTTTGGTTTAATTCTCATTGGAAGGTAAATAAATTAAACCTAATAAAGATAGACACGAAATCATAAACCTTGCCTACCTTCTGCAATCCTCCATTTGTTTTTTTTAAAGGTACAGGTATATTTTTATTAAAGATAATTTTATTCAAGGTAATATTAAAAATTAAATATACACTTTTTTAATATAAATTTAAATCTTAATTTATGTATGATAGATTCTACCGGGCCTAGTCGGTTCATTGCTTTTTCCGTTTGTCATTTCTGACGCATGTCTCGGTTGTCCTTAGGATGCTCTTCGTACGGTACATGACCCAAACGCCTTAGTATGGCTTTGTTAATAAACTAAATTAAGGATTAAATTTGGATGTGGCTTCAGTGGGTTGAGGCCATATCAGCGCTTGATGGTGGATGTCACGAAGAAAGAAAGCATAAAAGACACATCGGAGCGTGGGCAAAACAAAAGTAATTTGAGAAATATGAAGACGTCTTCTCTTCCCTAATCAAATCATCAAGTTAATTTTTTTTAAAACTAAAACGTTAAATTTCATCTTGTTGCGTTAAAAACTGTTTGGAATATTTTTTTTATATAAAATTGTTCCAGCAGCCATATGGATTAAGTCTAACAAAATGGGTTAATTTTCACAACATGTGAATTAAAAGTTCAGATCTTCATTATGAGAAATACTTATGTTCAATGCTTTGAACATGATTATTTCAAGTAGAAAAATATGTAAAGCAAGTAGTCCTTAATCAATGTTAGATCAAAGTGAAATAACAAGACTTGAATAAAAATCAAATGGGGTAGTTACTTTATTTTTTATTTTTGGCCAGTAAGGGGTAGTTATTATTAATAGTGACAAAGGAAAACTTAATTTTGAAGTATTGACCCTGGACAAAGACCTTCATGAAGGTTGATCTTCTTTATGTTCCTTGGGGTCATGAAGTGTAGAGATTGAAGTTACAATCTATATTTTTGGAATCTTTTTCAAGCTAAAGAAATTTGTTTAGGCATAAAGATTAGCCGTAGGAAACTCACGAATGAAAAAATGGGATTGCATTTGTGCTGGCACTATATCCTTGAACTGTAATCGTGTCTGTTCTGCAAACGACAGAAGGATCTTCAAATTCAGCATTCTAATTTCTTGGCAGTATTAACCAATGCCGCACTTTTGTTAAAGCTCTCCAGCAAAAGAATCCGTATTGCTTCCATTCCCTTTTGAAACGTAAAATTCAGCTCTATGTGGACACCAAAATTTAGAATTAGGAGTCACCACCAAATTTTTTTTAAAAAAGGGTAATTTTTGAAACCTTTTCTTCAAAAAAATATGGTATAAGAAAACAAGATAGAATTCAGGAGTCGATTGTGTATGGGAAAAGTTTTAGATATATATTCCACAATACCCATTCATGAGAACGGTTACCTTAAATAATATGGCCTAGAAAGAATATTTTAATTACCAAAAAAATAATAGAATAATTGTTTTAGGTAAAAAAATCAAGCTATTATTTTTATTAATGAATTTCTTCTTCAATTATTTATTTTATTTATATCATTTATTTTAATTATTGAACATGATTATACATTTATTATCTAATCATCTCATCTTCGGTTATTAGGGAGAGAGGAGAGAGGAGAGAGGAAGGGGACATTGAAGCTTGTTTAAGGGTAATAAGGTTGTTGAAGACCTAATGAGAGAGGAAGGGGATATTGAATCAACGTGGAAGTGATTTTTCAATTTCAAATTTATTCACTTATCTTTTGTAATTTAGAAAAGAGGGAGAGAAGGGGAAGAAATTGTAAATGTACTACCGAAATATTATCAATAAATATGAAAAACAAAAAAAATGATTAAAAAACGGGCAAATAATTTTTTAAGGAAAATAAATTTTTTTAGAAAAAAATATTGAATTCGTTCTTGATATGAACAGTATGAACGAGTTTGGAATCTTGTTTTTTTCTAAAATTTTTTTTTAACTTGTTCATGATGATGTGAACGAGTTTATATTCTTGCCAAAAATCTTGTTTAAACAAAAAATCTTGAATTCATTTACGGTGTGAACAAGTTTAGAAAAGATTTTCTGAGTTTGAAGTGACTATAATATCTTAAGAAAATTTTTCTAAAGTGTAGAGTTTAGGTGTTTTTAATCACAATTTAACGTGCACGAGTTAAAAAAAACCTGGTGCCACTTAAGCTTTTTGAATTTCATTATTTATATAAATTTTATTGTTTCTCTTGCAACTTTTTGGCTGCATTGCATATATTAATTTTATTGCTTAAGCAATTGACGTTGCTACCATGTTTGTCCATATTTATCTATCATTCCGTATTTCCATCCATCATTTGGGGTTAATTTCGCTTACTCTTGAATACCAATCAGGTCGTGACTTGCAGACCCCGCTCAGATCTTTATGTCAATCTGCCAGCACTACGTAAATTAGATAACCTGCGTCTTGTAAGAGTTTTCAGCTTCAGCGCATATTAGTAATTGTATGTCCAGAAGAAAGCCATTGAGTGTCGTTTCTTAACTCAGGTCTTTTCTGCAGGAAATATTAGATAGTTTTGTCAATACCGAGTTTTGGTATGTTGACTGTATACCCCGAAATCAGCATTGGGTTCAGACGGCCCAATTAGCATCGACGGCCCAAGATAGGTTCCAACAGCTGTCTCTACGACCAAAGCTAGCCAGGACGACCAGCGTCTACGACCAGCGTCTACGACCAGCGTCAGCGACCGTCATCCCCAGCGACGCCGACAACGGTCTTTGGTCTGCACTCCCCCGAATGTAGGACCAGACCGTTGTGATCCACGAATCTTGCATCCGTGCAGCCTGGATTCTCGCAGTCACCTGTAACTGCCCAACGGCTACTGAACTGAGAGTGAATCTATTTATTTTAGCTGATATGTAATAGAAAGGGAGGATCTTCTTCTGGCTGCAATCTTTTTCTTTCTCTCTTCTCCGGAGAAAAGACCTCTGTATTGCACTCTGAAATTCAATAAACAACTACAGGCTAAGCCGTTTTAACCCCTTTTTTACTTTGCTTAACCCCTGAGTTTGGTTCCGCACTTCGTTTCTGAGCCATACGCTGTTGGCTATCCGAACCCTCCTTAGAATTCTGGTTCATCTAAAATCTGCACAAACATTGACCGGGGGTTCTAGCCCTAGATGCAGATGATGTTTCTTCCTCTTTTCAGAGGACCGTTCAGCTCCGAGAGGAAAAATGGTGGCTTCCAGTACCCCGAGTCCCTCCATGTGGATGAACTGACCAAAAACATTCCGATCACTGCTCATCACCATCAAAGGCACGGATTGATGATGTGTTTTATGTGTTTTTTCCACTATTGAAAGATAATCAAAATTTTAATTATTTCCTCCATTTTCATATTTCATATGTATAAACTAGTTAACGTAAACAAAAGGTAGTTTCCTATTTTATTCTTTTACAAGTTGACCCAATCCTCAAATGCATTTTTAGTTTAGCGACGTAAGCTCTTGCATCATTTCTTCCCCCATCAAGTTATTGACTATAAAAAATAAAAATACTGCTTTGACTCATCTCCGGTCTCCCCCGTTTTGCTATATAAGAAACCGATCATCAGTCTCAGGGACCAACAAGCCTACCATCTCCATAATATCATATCATCAATTCTCATAGAGGAATAAGTACAGCCATGGCTACAAATCAACAGGTGAAGCTTTTCGGAATCGTAGGAAGCCCATTTGTGGCGAGAGCAGAGCTTGCTCTTAAACTCAAGGGAGTGGAATACGAGTACATTCAAGAGTCGCCCACCAACAAAAGTGATCTTCTTCTCAAGTACAACCCAATTCACAAGAAGGTCCCTGTTCTTCTACACAATGAGAAGCCGATCTGCGAGTCTCTCGTGATCGTTGAGTACGTCGATGAGGCTTGGACTGGCCACCCCATCTTGCCTTCTGATCCTTATACCAGAGCCCAAGCTCATTTCTGGTCTAGGTTCGTCGATGACAAGGTGATTATATATTCAACACTTACAAGCTTTGTCTGCTCTGTTTTTTCTCTACAGGAATTTGAATGGTGTGTCACTAAACAAGTACTTTTGGTTGCATGATTTTAGGTGTTGACTGCCGTAATGAAAGCAGTGTGGAACCCAGATGAGAAGGAGAGGGAAAAGGGTGCTGAAGAAACAAGAGACGCTCTAGGAATTCTGGACAAGGAGCTGAAAGGGAAGTTCTTCAATGGAGATTCTATTGGGTTGGTGGATATCGCTGCTCTGCAAACCGCGTTCTGGTTGCCAATAATTCAAGAAGCTTGTGGGCTTGATCTTTACAGTGGTGAGAGATATCCAAAGCTAGAGAAGTGGCGTCAAGAGATTTTGACTCAGCCTGTTGTGAAAGGAGTTTTGCCTCCCAAAGATCATGTCTTTGCCGCTGTCAGAGCATCACTGCTTCAAAGGAGATAATCACAAGAATTACCTGTAATCCATGTTTTGAGTTAGTTAATTATCCAGTGTTGTGATGATCCAGATCATTGAAATAAAATGTGAGTACGTAGGGTGTTTTCTTGCAAGGTAACCTGATTGCATTTCGTTTGGTTTGTGTCGTCTTATCATAAATAAAGTTTTAATGTTTGTTGCCTTAAATCTTATTTTTATCGCTTTACTGTTCTGAGTCTGCTAATTTTCTCTTGCTTTAAAAATGTACCAGCTTTTGCAGTGTTAAATTCAATTATTTGCTTAATTTTGATGCAGCTTTCGATTTAAATTCAGGCATATTCCCATCCTGCCTTAAAATTGCTTAATATGAGCTTTGAGAGGGGTCTTAAAATTAAACAAGTTTTTATTTTGCAAAAAATATTAGATACTTATGCAGAGTGAATGGCATTCTATAATGTGCTCTACATAACGGACCAAACGGGGTATACATATGAAATTGAACCACAAACACCATGAAACTATCAAAATAGATATCTTTAAGGGTGTGTTTGAGAATAACTTTTTTTAAGTGATTTTACGTAATCTGAGATAAGTATGTGAGAGAAGTTTTATCTCAACTTACGTAAAAGTACTTTTTAAGTGATTGCCAAATAAACCCTAAATCTCCAACGAAAGCGATATCATAATTCAAATATTTGTTGACATTGTTATAAAAAATTAATCCCTTTTGATAAATTCAACACTATTATTTTTTTTGGTATATGAGAGGGCTAAATTCCAATATACATCTCTGCAAACTGCTCTTTGGAGAGTTAGATCTTAAGCACTCATTAACAACTAAGGTCCTTAAGTGAGCCGACCGCAAATTAAGTAAGGCCTGTCCCTTGAGATGTGTTGAAATTATATAGACTAATGATACCTGCATTTGTAATCCTCTTTCTATTGGGCTTAGTCTTTCATGTACCATGAGATTGTTGAAGTAAGGTAGACACGTGATTTTTGAAAAGTTCAACTGCCAAGCTGAGTAAATGATCAACCTGTTATTTTAATTTATTCCATAAAGCAGCGAACTTTATCCTTCTAGCCTCGGATGCTCCTAAACTACTCTTCTACATCTACTCTTCTCACAACTGTATCAAACAGTAACTCCATATAAATGAATCAACTTCATTCACCCTTGGTATCGCTGTATAAGTAAGAAACCGAATAACCTATCACACGCAGACCAGATCTTCAACTTCAAGTCTTCAGCGAAAGAAGAAGAACAGGTGCGTACGGACTTAGCCATGGCTGATCAAAAGCAAGAGGTGAGGCTTTTCGGAATCGTGGGAAGCCCAGAGACGACGAGAGTAGAGATTGCTCTCAAACTCAAGGGAGTATCATATGAATACGTTCATGAGTCTCCCACCAACAAAAGTGATCTTCTTCGCAAGTATAACCCAGTTTACAACAAGGTTCCTGTTCTTGTTCACCACGAAAACCCGGTTAATGACTCTCTTGTGATCCTTGAATATGTCGATGAGACCTGGAAAACTTGTCCCATCTTGCCTTCTGATCCTTACCACAAAGCCTTGGCTCGTTTCTGGTCCAAGTTCATGGACGACAAGGTTAGCAAACTCATTAAGTCTGTGTCTTTTATGTGTTTTTTCAAAAAACCGAAACACTTTGTGC
>QFDD01003391.1:0-20684 GCA_006871305.1 Vachellia collinsii | reverse complement strand
ATGGAAGCAAACACTTGTTCTTGACTTGAGAAAGCTTTTACAAGTACTTTTAGAATCCTAGACTAGCACATTTATATATTAAGAGCATTTAGGAGAGGAAGTTATTTTAAGGTTATGAATTACAAAGGGGGAGAAATAATCCTAGGTTCCAAAAATCATCTTTGAAGTTATAGAATCAATTGTTTTTATCACTTTATAGTTTTAGAAATTAGTTTTCAAAATTATCATTTCACATCAAAAGTTTGATTTGTTCAACTTGATTGAATGCACCTAGCCTTTTGATTGGTTGAGATTTTTAAGCAAATCCCCGTGGGAATGATACTTTCTCATCACTTTATTACTTGACGCGACCCGTGCACTTGCGGAGCGAACAATAGACATTTCATATTTGCTAAATTCTTGTATCATTAGGCTCTGACTTGTTGATTAATTAGATAATAATATTTTGATGTATTTTGGCTGATTTAATTTGATTTTTGTGATTTATTACTCATTTTATACATAAGCCTATTTTCATACTGTTTTAGCTTCACTCTTTGCTGTCGCCGTTGCTTTTAAGCTTCACTTGCATCCCATTGAGTTCACTTGTAGAGTCTCCTTCGCCCATCACCTTTCGTAGAGTTGCAGAGTTATCGTTGCTCTAAGGTACCCTTCTCTCATTCTAAATCTTAATCTACTTTCATTCTCTCCTTAGTGATTGCTGCTAGTGACTTGCTCATTTGGATTTTTTTCCTTTGTTGCTCTCATTTAGGTAGATTCGTAGACCATTTTCTTGTACTTGCTACAAGAGATTTTTTGGCTCTCAATTTTTGTTTGTTTTATCTCAATTTTTATTTGAAGAAACCTCCGTATCGAACATTGATGACTTCATTTTAAGAAGACCTACTACATATAATAAAAAAAGAAGGTTAATTTATGTGAAGTCTGTGGTTTCTCTTGCATGATATCATTGGAGTATCCACAACACATTTGGGCATGTAGGTCTAATAAAATATGTAGATGCTATTAAATATTGCTATATGTACTCTAATAGTGATCCTGCAGACTGTTTTGGAATGATAATTTTCCTAAGTTGCTGGTTTTCTAGTTTTTATCCTATGTACTTCCTTAGAATTGTGTCTTTCCCTTAGTATGAATCTTCATTTTATATCGTAAAAGATATGTTCATTTTTGTATTTATTTACTTTCCTATGTGAATGTTTTTCCCCTTATGTTCATATTGAAATAAGTATTGATCTTCATTTTTTTTATTAACTAGAAATGTATAGAAGTTGGTTGGACATTAAAGATAGAGGAAACCTAACATATATTCAAGGAGTAGATGGTTTTCTAGAATGGGCATTCACTCAGTATTGAGTGACAAATAGGATACGTTGTCTTTGTAAGAAATGTGTGAACGTTGTATTCAAAGCTTGAAGAGATGTTAAGTTTGAATTGTTGAGTAAGGGTCTTTGGGATAGCTACAAGGTGTGGGGCTTATATGGGGAAATTTCTAGATTTCAAAGTGACTGTGGGTCATCAAGTAGAATGGTAGAAAATGATACAAATGAGGAAGAAAACCTTTTAAGGATGATATATGATGCAAATGGGTTTTCTTGTATGAATACAAACGTTGGATTAAATGAGGGAGAAGAACCTAATGTTCTTGCCAAAAAGTTCTTTAACTAGTTAAAAGATGCAGAAACAAAACTTTACCCTGGTTCTGACAAAATGTCAAAATTGTCTTTCATTGTAAAATTGCTTCAATTGAAATGCCTTAACCATTGGAGGAATAATTCCATGGATGCTCTGTTGGCCCTATTCAAAGATACTTTCCCAGAAGAGGCTTTAGTGCCAAACTCATTCTACAAAGCTAAGAAGATAATTCATGATTTGGGCTTAGATTATAACAAAATTGATGCCTGTGGGAATGATTGCATATTGTATTGGGGAGATCATACAAATGCACAATCATGTCCTCAGTGTAAATTGCCTAGATGGAAGTTAAACAAGAAAAAAAGGGAAAAAGGTTGTTCAAAAGTGTTGAGGCATTTTCCAATAACACCTAGACTACAAAGGCTTTATATGGTGAGAGAGATAGCTAAAGAAATGAGGTGGCACAAAGAGAAACACGTTGATAATGGTGTGTTGAGACATCCAGCTAATTCTCTTGCTTGGAAACATGTTGACCAACAATACCCTAGCTTCTCTACTGATCCAAGACATGTTTGAATGGGTCTGGCAAGTGATGGATTTCAACCTTTTAGGAATATGAGTGCTAATCATAGCATTTGGCCCGTTGTCTTGGTACCATATAACTTGCCACCATGGCTTTGCATGAAGAGCCCATACTTTATGTTGACTCTTCTTATTCCTTGTCCTAAATGTCCAAGAAATAAAATAGATGTTTACTTACAACCAATGATCAAAGAGCTAAAACAACCGTGGGACGTTGGGGTACAAACATATGATGTGCACTCAATCAAATTTTATTTTGCATGCATAAGTATTATGGATAATAAATGACTTCCTTATATATGGAAACCTTTTAGGGTGGTCAACCAAAGGCAAGCTTGCATGTCCATGTTGCCACAAAGACACACATTGCATTTCATTAAGGAGTAAGTTATGTTACATGGGTCATAAGCATTTTCTTCCACAAAATCACCTATGGCATAAAGATAAGATCTCTTTTGATAGGAAAAAAGAACATGGGTCTCCACCAATTCAATTAACTAGAGATGAATCTCTTCTGCAATTAGAACAATTGGGTGGTGTGTCATTTGGAAAATGTCATAAATGAAAACGTCAGGCAATCACTGAGGCTTACAATTGGAGGAAAAGAAGCCTTTTTCCAATTGCCGTATTGGAAAAATTTGTTGATATGACATAATCTTGATATGATGCATAGAAAGAAATGTTTCTGATAATATTGTGTCAATGGTGATGGATTTAATTGGAAAGACAAAGGACACATTGAAAAGTAGGTATGATTTGATGGACTTGGGCATTAGGAGTAATATGCATTCCTTTGAAGGTAGTAATAATGTTTTAAAACCTCATGCTCCTTACACATTGTCCCCTGAAAAGAGATTGGGCCTTTGCAAATTCTTAGTTAACTTAAAGGTACTAGATGATTTTTCATCTAACCTTTCGAGGTGTGTCAACATTCAAGAGCAAAAACTATTTGGTTTGAAGTGCCATGATCATCATGTGCTATTGCAAGAAATATTGTCAATTGCAATATGTGGGCTATTACCTCCCCAAGTGTGTGAACCAATTATAGAACTGGAAAGTTGGGGCAAAAAAAAATTATAGAACTGGAAAGATTTTTTAAGAATCTTTGTTCAAAGTACTTAACATGTGAAGAACTTGACAAACTTGAAAATCAAATAATATTAACTTTGTGCAAGTTAGAGATTATCTTTCCACCTGCCTTCTTTAACGTCATGGTTCACTTGCCAATACATCAGGTGAACGAGGCTAAAAATTGGTGGTCCTTGGATGTACCCCATAGAAATATAACATGCCAAGGAATATATAACTATTACATTTATAATATATCATTCAAAACAACTTAAAGCCTGTTAATTTGTTTTTGTACAAGGTATTTGCAATCACTCAAATCAAATGGTTGCAACATGGCTCGACCTAAAGGATCAGTTGCATAAGGATATTTGGCAGATGAATGTCTTACATTTTTCTCATAATATTTGAAATATTTTCCTACAAAGTTTAATATCCCACATAGTATTGAAGAAATAGTTTTTATCTACACAGGTGATCGCAATGTCAATAAAAGGTCATGTAAGTATTGAACTCATAAGTTTATCAATTGGTACATTGAAGGTGGTTGGTTAATCATTACTCTATTTTTATTGTCAATGGATTTTGCTTTCACACAAAAGATTGAGCACTAGGAAAAAAGCTTAAAACAATGGCATCATGGTTAAGGGAGATGACACCAGTTCTGAGAAATAATATTATAGTGTCTTAGAGGATATTTATGAGTTATATTATATAGAGAACAAAAACAAAATATACTTGTTTAAGTGTCATTTGTGGAACGTGGCTCACTATGACAAATAATATAAGGTTGACCGTTATGGGTTCACAAGTATCGATACTCAATATTTTTTACAAACCAATGAACCATTCATTCTAGCATCTCAAGCAGAGCAAGTTTTTTTTTGAATGACATTGGTAAACTTGGTTGGCTTGTGATTGTCAAAACTAATCCACATGATTTGTTCAATATGCCATTTAAGAATGATAGTGATGTTAATGTTGCTATGACTGATGATGAGGCTTATCAACAATTGGTGGTTGACTTAAATATTTATGATACAAGTCTTGTATAACCTTATATTATCATTAACTTGTATGGAGAAGATGCACAACCCCATAGATTTGTTCAAGTAGGAGAATTATCACAGAGAAGAAACCGTAACTCTATGGGGATTGGATTTATCGATGACAATGAAATTGATTCATCAGTTCACGAATTTACTAATGATGAAGATATGTTGGATAACTATGATAGTGATACAGAAGAAGAATGTGACAGAAAATAAAGTAGAACAAAACGAATCAAAAGATGTTGGTACAAGTGATAATGCAATAGGAGGCTCAGTTGATTGAAATTACTGTCTCATATGTTAGCTTTTAGTAATTTGTAGATTAAGTCATCAAAACTTGAATGTGTTTTTAGATTTTCATTGCTTATTTATGAACAAAACTTGAACATTTTTCCAAGATATGTTAGGACTAAGAAGTGGCCAAGGTGGTAGAGTTTCTTCATTTATTAGATCGTATAACGACACAGGTAGTGGAGGTAATTGCTCTACACCTTAATCATGACATATCATTTCATCTTGATTACAAAAGTCGCAACTTGAGGAAATACCTGTGAATTCTCCCTTTACTCAAAATAGCAGTGCAGGTGAATTCTCTTAAATTCTATTTAATACAAATACCTAATCTAAATCTCATGTAAACCTTACCTATTTTAATTATCTCTCATTAATGATAGGTTTTTCTAACACCATAATCAAGAGTAGAGGAGTTTGCAACTCAATTAAAGTGGACTTGAGAACCAAACTTGGGGCAAAAATACTAGTAAAAATTTCAGATTCCATGGCAAAAGCAGTAGGTCCAAAAGCAAGAAACCTTGCTAGCTATTGTGGTTATATTGTTAGGACCACAGTTACATTTGAGGTGCAGAGTGACATATTATTTTTTAAAAATTCAGTGATCAGATGATGTTGAAAGTAAAGCTAGGTTATCATTCCAACACACACGCACACGCACACGCACATATTTTTTTTTATGTTTTCATAACAAGTATTTTTATTTCTTTGTTTTAGGACAAATTTGAAAATGCTGACATAAGAAGTGAAGAAAATTTTGAAAAGACTATCAAGATTAATTTGCAAAATGCCTTCAGAAATTGGAAGACTAACTTGCACTGTCAGTATAAGAAATATGCTTCTGATGAGGATAGGTTGGATAATCCTCCTCCAAATCTTAGTTTTTCAACATTGGGAGAGATTAACTTATTTTCAATATGATGTATTTAAGGTACCTATTTAACCTTTTAAGTGAATAGTATTTTAATTTATTCATTAAATTATTATTACTGACCAAACTTGTGATAGAATAAAAGTACAAGAAATATGAAAAACCAAGAAAAATAGGTGACAAAGCATACTTGCAGTCCTCTATCATTTGCAAAGATGGCTTCACTTTAGTTTATCCTATTAATCATATTTTCATTTTGAATATTCTATTTGTTGTCATTATATATTATACTTTGTAAAGAGACCCCATCACTGGATAGCCTGCACTGCCTGAATAGTTGTGGGAGTTAACACATATTAGGAAGACTTTAGAAGGACAATTAGTTTAGGCAGATCCACAATCTAAACAAATTCATGTATGGTTTTGTCTTTTTCAATGTTGAGTAAATGGATTTTATTTTTATTTATTTTGTTTCATACTTCAATTGTAGATTTGCATGTGAGAAATCATTCAACAACATAAAGAAGAGTTAGAGAGTGATGCTCGAATGACCTCTGATGACATATTAATAGCTGTTCTTAGAGAGAGGTCAGGGTATGTACAAAGAAAAGGATGTAGAGAAAAGCCTTCAAGGATGAGAACTCACCTTCATTCTAGCGATACTTCAGTTATAGAGGATGTGTGTCACAAGTTACATGAAGAGTTTGATAGAAAATTCCAAGAGGAGCAAGAAAAGATGGCAGAAGAGTGTGCAAGGATGGAGGTAGAGCATGCAAGAATGGAGGCAGATCTTGTAGAAGAGCGTGCAAGGATGGAGGCAGAGTGTGAGAAGATGGAAGCAGAGCGTGCACAACTTTAGCAGAGGATGGAACAAAGGATACATGCTCAACTAGCTATTTTAATGCAATGGGGGCAACCTTAAAATCTACTTACCACAAGACATTGTCCCAGTTGCTCCCCAATGGGTATAATTAAGCAAAAGCCCAAATTTCCATGCCTTACTAATGGTTGCTTCAAGCTTGGATAGTGAGATTGATCAACTTCATTGTATAAGGGTTTCTTATGTAGGCATTTGATGATAAGAAGCTATTGCTGGACTACAACAAGTAGGTTCGGCGAACTACTCATGATGCGATGACCAACATCGTTAGTAATGCTTCAAGCTACACATTCTTTTTCTTATATGAGGTTGCCTCCCCCTGAACAGATTATATCGATAGAATTTCTGTCCTTTCTGTAACCGAACTAATTAGTTTCCATTTGTATTAGACATTGTGATTATGTGTCAACAGTCTGAATACTTGTAGTACATTTGAAAATATTTTTATTATTACTTTGTATAGAAGGCATGCCTTTTAATAGATTTGTCTTAGTACATCTTTTTCTAGTGAGTGAATTTTTCAAAGAGATTCAATTTTTTCCTTTATTTATTTAATATATGCAACTCCATAAAGTTTAGCAATATAATATGATGATTACTCAACTATCCTCTCTTGCTTCTTATGTTTGAGTAATTATGTCCACAATGAGGAAAAGAGTGCACAAGTTAGTTGACCTGAAAAAAGTCCTTTCCCTGTTTGAGGAAGACCTATGGTTGAAAATTGAGCATGAAAGTGCACAAGTTATTTCTCTGTTTGAGGTAGATAAGAAGGCACAAGTTATTTTATGGCCTTGACCATGTTAGCCTTTCTTCGAGTTAATATCCATATAAAAACTAATCATTGAACACAAACCTATTAACCATGACTCTAAAAATTCTATGCTATTAAGTCAACCCATTTTAGAATCTATATATCTTTCATTACCAATCAATCTAAAATACCAAAAGTCTTCTACTAAGCCGACTGCACCTCTTTAGCTCTACCATCTGCTACAAGCACTTATTCTATAACATAACCTTGTGAGTGTGTGATTGGGTAACTACCTCAATCTTTGGTTCTATTTTAACGCCAAATTTAACTCTAGCATCATATATGAGATAGGTTTTAGGCCATTCATGTGCAGCCTTTTCTTATTTGTACATCATGGTGATTTATTTTTACCAGCTAATTTATGGATCGGTTGATAATAGTGGCATTATATAGGGCATCAATAGAGATAAGAATGAAAATAAATAATTGCAACATGTTCCACTTAATATACTTTAACATTGGTGAAAGGAAGTTGATATTTTTTAATAGTAATGATGCTGCCTTTGCTTTGAAACCCTTGCCTGCTGTTTTTTTTTTTTTTAAATATCATCTCACCATTCCCTTCTTATTACCTTATTTTATGATGTTTGAATTGAGGAGAGGAGCTGATCTATCTTTGCATATGTTTATTCATTGTGGAGTGGATAATTGAATGTTAGAGAGTTCTACCATGTTTATACTGTTATATCTTTTTATACTAGATTTATTGTTTTTTAAAATGATATTTTTAATACTTGCTAAAAGACTAATTGTGTCATGCCATGAGCCATGGGTTGACTACTTTCGAAGGTGAAATGTTGGCAGCTAATAAAGTGTTGGAGGATGTAAATATTAGCTTTTCTTTTCTTTATTGATGAATTATTAATATTGATGTTGATGTTGATGCACACTATATATATATGCTAGGCAAGAAAACCATGTCACTTAGTGATTAAATTTATAGCCATTTAAGTGTAATCTGAGTTACCAAAGTTTGTTATCTTTTATTCATCATTGTTATCTTTCTTTTCTACCATGTTTTTATTTGTACTATGTTATTTTGATCATCTTGCTTCACTTACTTTGTTGAGCTTGAGCGTTAATTCATTGCATTTTGTGTGGTTGTGATGCAGTTCACTTGATGTGACTATATGCTCCATTTGCATTAGCTATATGAATTTATGGCTTATAAAATGGTGATAATTAAGCCAAAAACTATCAAAATTAAAGTTGTATTCGGTAAAAGACCTTTACATATTCACATTTGTTGCATTTAGAAAGACCAGTTTTGTCTCCATATGTGATGAGCAGTTGCTGTGTTGACAGAAAAAAGGAGAGGAAGAACAGTATTAAATGGTAAAAAACAAGTGGCATTTATTGGTCCAGATTTTGGAACAAAATTCTCACCTAACCATAGATGTAATTTTAAAATGTGTTTGACTTATAAGTGTTTTGATCTTATGGGATTGCGAAAAAGAACAAAAACAAAAGTACAAGATTTGCTAAAGTTCGGTCACTCATCCTCTAAGCATGTAAGTTGTAAGAAAATAATCGGAGGAGGTTAAAACCGCCCTTATGACATACTTAAATTTTTTGTGGAACATATGTTATATATTTTATGCAAGAATTTGACAAAACTACAAGTCATTTGTCTCTCGATTCTATTTTTGTATTTCTAATGCATTTATAGTTATTGAGACTAAAAAAAGATAAAACAACTATGATATACATTAACGTAAGAATGATATTAATTTTTTGAAAGATGAATGAATTGGAAATTGATGAAATAATTAGGAATTATAAGCTTCACATGCAACCCATCGGGGAACACTTCTAGTTATCTTGAATATCTTTCCTTCTTGATTCATAGGTTCTGCAAGAAGTATTGAAGTGTTGCACCATTCCTGAAAATTTGTTTAGCAAGGTTTTTGTATCATCATAGACAAAGTAAGTTTTATGCACAATTTTTTTTTATTTGAGTTACTTTTTTCTTTTTTGAAGTATCGGAGTTATAAGCATAGTTTCTATTTAATTTAATTTCCCCCAATATTAAGAATGCTCTACTCATCCTAGCCCTTGTTCGTTCTTGAGAGAAGAGTTGTAACAAAATGGATTATGATAGCCATGTTTTCTTCCATTGGTTTCTAATAATCATAACAAGAAACTTGTTATTGACTAGCTTAATTTCTTAATCTGGCATTTTCTTTTGTTTGGCATGCATAGATATACAAATATGATCTAAATGCGGATTTTTTTGAAAGAATTTAGTATTATTTCTAACTTTGGAACAGACACAGAAAATTTCATTGGATGAGATAAAGAAGGAGTTGAAGGCTTCCGATGTGTCACAAGAGGTTGTTGAGGAGCTGTTGCAAGTATGTTCCCATTGACAGAGTTGGAAGGTTCATGATTTCCTGATTAATGACTTAGAAATTGCATTAATTTTAATCTATTGCAATTGGTGAATGCAAGATCCATCTAAATAGCCATCATAATGTGGGTGCAATCCTCTTATGCTTCGCATATTGGTTTCAATAAAGTTATTAGTGGAGATTTTTTTTCCTATTCTCCTCCAATTCGACCATGTGTCTAAACTGAGTGAAACTTGTGTGCAACACACGAAATCATTCATGCTTTGGATTTTTTTAATTGGCTTCACATTGCATCCCACTTATTAGATAAGGGAAAATTCTCATTCTTTATTTTTTTTGTCATGAAGCAATTAGCATTTCCATAAACTTTCATGAAATAGTTCTAGACTTGGAGAACGCATGCTGTGTAGCTTATATGCAATCTAAATCTGTTGGGTGTTCAAAGAGACTTGGGAGCATTGGAGAGAGGTCAGGGTATATAAGAAGAAAAGGATATGGAGCAAAGCCTTCAAGGAAGAGAGCTTGCCCTCAATGTAGCGATCTTTCAGCTGTAGCGGATGTACGTAACAAGTTTCATGAAGAGTTTGATAGAAAATTCCAAAAGGAGAGAGAAAAGATGCATGGAAGCAGAGTGTGCAAAGATGGCAGAAGAGCGTGCACAATTTGAGCAGAAGATACAACAAATGGAGTAAATAATACATGCTCAACTAGCTACTTTAGTGCAACAGGGGCAATCTTAAGATGTATTTACCATAGAATTGTTAACCTCTTTAAGAAATGTATATATTTTGGTAATTTTGAAGAATCTTTTTTTCTTTTTCTTTTTTTCAAAATTTTGAAGAATCATGTGAGCATCATTGATTTATAATATATTAATTTTAAATCTTAAAATTCATATGTACATTCCGGATCTTTTTTTTTTTAATTTAAATTTTTAAAAAAATGACTTTTGACCAATGTTGCCACTGAAAGCATGCAATACCCTTGCCACCTAAGGATTCCTTCAGCAGTAAGTGTGTCGCTGTCTAATGGGGTCTTTAGCGGCGACCAGATTGTCGCCGCCTAAGCCATATTTCAGTGGTGACACTAACGTCGCTGCCCATTCACCCCTTCAGTGACGGCACTTCATTCACCGCCTAATCACTCCTTCAGCAGCGACATCTCAGTTGCCGGCTAATCAACCATTCAACGGCAACATTTTAGCCACCACCGAATGTTACCTCTCAACGGCGACTATCAAATGTCACCGCCGAAAGTTTCAGCCACTATCTCTTCTTCGGTGACCTAGAGGCGAAATTTTGTTGCTGCTGAATATCCTTCAGCGGTGGCGAACTAGCTTTTAGCGGCAACTTTGAAAGCTTAATTTTTTGTAGTGTGGGTTGCAGATCACTTGCTTTTCTGAAGTCCTCAACAATGTCATCTACCTAGCATTTTCAGATCATTCGCTTCCCTAAAGAGGTACCTAATCTCTCTATCTAAATATAAGGTTTATCAGATACACGTTTTAATACTCTTTCGCTGTCACCATTTTACTGATACACGTTTAAAAGAGTTTTGGGTGTGCAATTTTATAAATTTTTCCCCTCCTGCTTATGCTTAGACTTGTAGATTTTCTTCTCTTGAAGAGTTTTTATTTGATTTCAGATTCTTGTGGTGATATGCTTTCTAGTTTCCGATTCTTCTCTTAGGAAGATTCTCTCCTAAGTCCCAACTGGACAATAGAGACTTTCTAGGCTCCATATATAACAAGATACATGCTTATCCACGGGAATGACGTGTTTTCATTCATTCTACTGTTCCTAAATTAAGCCTTGAAGCCCTTATTAACTTCTACATTTTCGTTCTTCATCACAATGTTCACTGGGTATGGAAAATTTTAAATGCATGGACAACCCTCCAATTTAGTGTTAGTTTGATGAGGATAAGTTTACAATCCAAATATTACGTGATCGAGAAATGTGGAGGTATTATAAAATTATATTTTAATTTCATCTTCACTTTTGGACAGGTTAATTTTGTTGCATAGATAAAGATCATTTTTTTCATGGTCAATCCCTTCATACGCTCATTAATAGTTTTAAGTTATGATTCCAGAATCTTTATTTCCAGTTTTTCTTCAAACTCTTCCGATCAAACTTCTTTTATGAGGTGAGTTTGCACTTTTGCTGTCTTACGTTGCAACTTTTCACATTTGAAGCCAAATAATTTCTTCCCTCACTGATGGTGACAACCATGATAATACTTCTGAGAAATTGGACTAATTATCTGAACTTGTAGTAGAATTGTGTGTACCTTGTACTTCGCATAGGGCCATTATTTTTCATTGCTTTGACTATTGAATCATTGTCTTGATTTTAATGGTTGTTAGAGATTGATGCGTGGATTGGTTGCAACTCTGCCCAATTTGGTCACATGTATGCAGCTGCACCAACTTGGCCCGTGAGAATTCTTCTTCTTTTGAGCTTGTATTATATTTAATATTTTAACATTATAGATCTTGAAACGTTCGGGTATAAACAGAACAATATGGTATCTGCGACGTCCATACTTGGTGGAGCTTCTGATACTGCAGGATCAGGCATTGCTCGGCGATCAGGTAACTAAGTTCATGTTTGCTAGGCACAAGTCTCTTCCATTGGTTTATGGGCTGAAGTTGTCTATATTTGCAGTGTTGAAGACTAGTCTCAATATAACTTTGGCTACCCATCGCCCGTGGGTTCAACTGGTGAAGGTATCGGACACTCTCACAAATGGAGTGGGTTCGATTCCTGGGAGTGCCACTTTGTTGTGGCTCCAATCGCGGCACTTGGGGAGGCATCCTAGCTCCTGGGTGTCTAGGTAAACGCCTGAGGGTAATTGTCGGCTCGCCCTGCCCAACATTGGTATGACCTAAAAGGAAGGGAGATTTCGCCCTACCCTTGGATTGTGGGTGAGCCCAACCCCTTTCCAAAAATTTTATGTAACAAAAAAAAAAATATAACTTTGGCTTGCGGCATTCCAAAAAATAATCCCATGCTTGAGGTTTGAATGTTTGATCCCTTGCTCATTGCTCACACGCGTGCGCATATACGCTTTTTGACACAGTTCTGTACCATATTGCTTACCAGCATTACAGGACGGTTCAGAGCTACATGTTCTCGCATATTTAGCGTTGAAGCATCATGTTTCTATGCCGCTGATATTTCTTATCGCAACTTTTTATGGGTTTTGTCAGGCAGATGCTGAGAAACTATTGATACATATTACAGAAGCTCATAAGCCTAGGTTACACCAAGTCAAGAATGGAAGGGAAATCTTTGTCGTGTTGGCTGCTGTGACCAATTATTGTTTCTAACAAGCATTCAATCCCATAGGGTTTGGCAGCGTTTTCTTGCAATTTATGACGGATCCATAACATCTATTCTACGAACTTATTTTGGGAGATCATAAAACATTGACAGATCTTTCAGGCTTTCCTTCTTTAATATTATGAAAATTGAGAAACTATTTTAAAAAACTTCAAAATTTTGGGTGAAGTGATATTAAATTTTTTTATGTTAAACAATAAACAAGAAACTCTAAACTTCCACATCCCATCTAAAATACGTATATTCTGATGATGATATTTGACATGCGACTTCTCATTTGTTGCCAATATTAGCAAATTTAGCATCTGCAATTCGAGGCTTTCCAAATTGTTGAAGTTAGCAGGCCACTTGCATGTGAATTATTGACCTTAGGCATGCAAAATTAGGGAGGAGTAATGAATGAAATTGTAGACGTCAGAAACAAGTAGACACGTCAAGATGTCATCAGAACAAGAACATTGCCGTGCTTTACTTTCATCACTGTTACAGCAGCAGCACTCCACCCCATGCATTTGGGGGTGGCTGTGATGGACAATCCAGAGTTCTTACTTCTTACCATTATTATATTTGTAAACTTCATTGAGTCTACATTGAATAACTATTTACACAAGGGATTCTGGTCTCCAGCAGTTTTTGGGTACTTGTTGACGTAGATATTTTAATCTACGTCGTGGTGACTAAACAACGCAAAGTCCCTCACCACTAGACAACCATGCTTCGGATTGTCAAGTCACAAGAGTTCCTTTATTTATGTACCGAACTGAATTCAAATGCTTACAAGGATGGCCAATCAAATCACTAACCTTGCGCCAGCGCCCTTGTGTGCTAATGGCACGAGAGTTGCCCTATGTTGGCACTTAACAGGGTTCTATCCTTGCCTGCATGCAATGCTTGCCAACTCCCAAAAAAAAAATAAAAAATCACTAAACTAGCCAAATGTTTTCTCACTGCTGTAACACATGTACAGAAATCCATCATCATCCTTGTAAGCTTTGTACACGGCATCCATGACATTTGCTGTAAAGAAGAGTCAATGATATTTTAGCACGATGAAAGAACGTGACAATAAAAAAAAACAAAGAAAGAAAGAAAGAAAAGACAGATGAATCTGACAAGAGTTAATGAAAAGGTGCATTTACCCGTCTGAGGTAACGTGTTCTTCGCAAGTACAAACAAAAAGTTAATATATTGAGCTTTTTGGGTTTCAAACACCCAACCAAATGCACGGATTTATTCTAAAATACTTTAATTATCTTTCTTGATTATCTCCCCCCTCTCTTACCTTGATTATTGTTGAGGGGACATCAATATGGGTAATTAGGAAAAATAATTGATAAAAAAATAGAAATAGATTCTATTTTCATGATCAAGATTAACTCCTCAATTATATCTTATATTAAAGACTGAATGAGTATATAATTATGTAAAAGTTACATAAGGCCCCCAAAAAAAAAAAAATAAGCCACAAACTAAAGCATTATACTGCGAAATCAATAGTCAAAAGCATATAAACCCAAGCATGTACTGTCTAAATTGGAGAAGAAAAAGGAAAAGGTGAGCCAGGAAAGGAAGGCTAACTGGTTAAAGAGCTGCATTGTTGCTCCCATGACTTCTCTGATACAATGATCTGAGTATGGTTCAAATATGTGAAGTTGAGATGTGATATAGTTTCAAAAGATTAGAGACTCTATTTATACTATTAGAGGGTAGCATGAACTGGCGAATCTCTTCAGTACTATAATTGAATTTTCATTTTTTCATTAATGAGGTGGCTGTTCAAAGTTCTTCAGTCAATGTTCACACATATTGAGTTGATCAACCACAAATAAATAAAGACGCAGGTGGATATGATCAGATGTCATTACTTGTTTAAATTAGTTGAAGTCAGAACTAATTCATATGTGTCACATATATAGAAAAGACTAATTGAGTGACTGAGAACTAATGTTCTCACCATTTGAATTGGCAACAAAATAAGTGGTCATCAATTGTTTAAACTAAAATTTAGAAAATAAAACTACTACCTCTGATTATTAAATAAATTACTTAATTATAACATATGTTACATGATCTCTCTTAAATATTCATATATATCATTAGATTATATATCAATTTACAAGTCAACCAAATTAAGTTGTAGAAAAAACGATAAATATAAATACTTTAAAGTAATTTATTTAACTTCCTTAATCTCTTTAAATTAGTAACTGGGTCTTATATTTAAGAATTGGATGTAGTAATAATGTGTGTATGTGTGTAACATTCATTACTTGGACTTTTTGTTGAAGTCGGTGCAATCTTAAAGTCCAAACCATATAAGATCAAGCGGTAGAATTTTTTTTGTCATTTACCAGAATATAATTGTAACATATAGTGGAATTATAATGAAAATACCAATTAAATTTCATCGACAATTATCTATATGTCAATATTTGGTGTCTAAATAATACTATGCTAAAAGAAAAATACTATTTATTAGGTAATACTAGTGCTAATACAATGACATATACGTCAATATTTGGAGTCCAAGTAGTTAGACGTCCTGGCTGCCCACGAGTTATTTTAATTCTATTTGTTAGGTATATAAAAATATTCCAGTTTAATTCATGGATAATGTATGTGTTTGCTTTGGTACATAAAAACTGTATTTTTTTTTTAAATCATGAAGGTTATTAGAAAATGATGACCGGTGGGATTGATTCGAATCGCCTTAGCCAGTTTTTCTATTGACTGAATGAAAAAGTAGGAAGATCAGTATGACATTTAAGGTTTAAAAAGGGAGAGTATATTCGGATATCCTATTCCTCAAGAAATAATCTGCCAAAATATATGCATCATCTTGTTTGTTTGTTTAATTATATATTTTATTTCTCATCGTCCTTTAATTTCTAACCTATGTCATGAAAAATCATTGCCAACTTACGTCCTTTAATTTCTTATCGTCCTTTAATTTCTAACCTATGTCATGAAAAGTCATTGCCAACTTAATGTGTGTGGAGTAATTTCTAACCCTAATGTTCATAAGATGCTAGACATGTCATACCAACAGAGTCGTTGATCCCATTTTTTTTAATTACTCCTTCCCCCAACATGGTATGTAATTTTCAATGCATAATGAATGGCACTCGTAGGACTCGTTCTCCACGCTTGTTGGTTGTATATGACTGTCATCTGAATGGGGAATAATATGAAACCTATTGGCTTTTGTTCCTAGGTATAGGAGGCGTGGTCTGATCTAAAACTCTATACTTTTGGCTGAGTATATCTCTTGCATTGGTTGAGCCTACCTTTTATCTTTATCTCTGTGGGAATGACAATTTTCTATATTACTTGACATGTAGCTTTGTGATTAGCTAAATGGTGGATTGTCTAATTTATCATGTAAACTTGTGTTTTAAAAATCACCATTTTTAAAGTTGAGATGTGACAAAGTTGAGAAAGAAGAGACAGTATTTATATTGAATGAAACTTGTGCTAGCATGGATTCACGAATCTCTTCGGTACTATAATTGCATTTTCTTTCTTTCATTCAATAATAAATTAGGTCAATGTTCAATATTCTACAATTAATGTTCACACGTGTTGAATTGATCGACCACAGATAAACAAAGACACAAGACAATATATCACAAGTCAAGTGACTCTGCCGAAGCAATGCACCTGGTTCTTAATGAAGTTCTGGTAACTCATAAAGATTGAGGAGTGATTTGTGACGCTCTTGGAAAGGGGAAATCCGACAGATAAGCTGTGATACTGATAAAGATTACATATTATTGATATTATTTGATTATGATTTGAGATTGTATCCATTTCATATTTTATATATATCTTAGGCGGATATATCTGAGATATAATTAGATTTGATTATATCATAGGGTTAACTTTAGTTCATAATTTACTTATATAAAGGCTTATTTGTACTCAAGTTGAATTTCATTCTTCCCTCCAATTTCATACAATACCAATACTATGGTGGATGTTCTTGTGAAAAGGCTTCTAAATGGAGCTATTAGCCTATAAATTCTTATTTCTAAGTGGCCGTCTCATGAATCTCTGAGCTGTTCTATTCGGTGAGCATGTCATTTTTGGGTTATGGCTGTCAAAATGAGACTTATGCTTGGGTGTCATTCATAAATGGCTGAGGGATATTGCTAGGTTGACGATGGTTGAAGAAGCATATGGATCCGATGCTGGTTCCGTTTTGTTGCCTGGAATGTGTCCGTGTATGATATATATATATATATATAGGTATTGGAAAGCTGGAAATAAGTATTGAAAGTTTGGAAAAAATATATATATATATATATACCCGTGCATGAGCCATGTGTGTTTGTGTATGAACTTGGGAGCAAAGAAGAAGTAAGATATATATATATATATATAAACGCATACATACATTGGCTGTGAATGTGTGTATGTTATATGTGCATTTTAGTAATCAAAAGTGATTGAGTTGAATATATGGAAGCTGGAGAAATTTGTGTGAGGATTATAAGTGGAGGATGAAATCTGTCTATTTTTTCTTTTGGTTTTGGATTAAAAATTCTGGTTGTTATGACTAATGAGTAAGTGTTAAGGTGATTAAGGAAATTATATATGAATAAGGTATAAATGTTTCTAAGTTAAATAAATCTGATTGTTGCGGTATTAAGGTATTAGGTGTTAGAAAATTGAGTTATATGGCTCATTTGAGTTGCTGGATTCATGTGAGTTAAAAATAGAGATAATGGTCTCCTCTGAATCTGAAATTTATGATATTTTAGTACACATGATAAGCTTTAAAATAAGTCATAGAACACATTATTTGGATGAGTGGAGTGTGAGTTATGAATTTTTCAAATAGGTTCAGAGAATCTGTAAAATGATGTTTTTCTGTTGGAACAGTAGACAATTTCGCTGATTTGATGAGGTGAGGAGACAACTCTGATACTGATTATTATTTTTCCATTATAGAGGATGAAAAGAGCTTTAAGTAGAGCTTGGAATCACTGCATTTGAAATTTTGTGGATTAAGTTATGAATTTTTAAAGATTCATGCAGAAAGCTGAAAAGTTTCTGGTTCAGCATTTGATTGAGTTTATGGACAACTGTATTTAGATGTACATTTAACAGGACTAATGGTCTTTGTTAATCATTACTCATGATAAGCTTTAAAATGAGTACTAGAATGCATTATTTGGATAAATAGGTTGCAATTTATGAACCAATGAAGTGTGGTTCTTAAATCTGGAAGATTAGAAAAGTTGGTTAACAAGCAGCAATATTTGAGTACTAATTTGTGAATGTGTGATGACTATAAATAGTGAGTGGTATTTTTCCTTGAAAATAGATATAGAGAGCTTCAAATAGAAGCTTGAACAATCACATTTGGAGTTACATGGAATGATTTATGATTTTTCAAAAGTAATTGAAAAATTCAAAAGTCAAGGAAAGGAAGTTAAGTAATGTAAAGGGGTAGAAATGAGGTTAGAAAAGAAAGATGAGTTTAATGAAACTCGATAAACGTATAATAAATGAAATATTATACATGAATGCTTTTTAGGATTTGATATTTTCCTGAGAACCCCAAGGAAGGCTGGAGAATGGATTTGTCAAAGAAGGTAACAGTAAACGAAGGGAGACAGGTAGAAACCCTTTTTATCCTATTATTATTTATTTAATTCTGCATGTTTGTTTGTCTCATTTTGTTATATGTGCTGTGATAAAGTCCTACGGGGTGATTCCCTAGGCCACCTGTGAAGGGGTAATGTGCATGATTATTAAGGTGAGACATATGGTCGTATGTATTTGTCGTATGTGATGTGCACAATTATTGAGGGTAGACCTTTGGCGGTATATTAAATGCCGCATGAACATGTGGCTTGTTTTTGCATAGTTATGAATTATATATATGATTATTTGATAAACTGTGGTTTCTATAGGATTTTCGAATCTCACCATCCCTTTCCACAAAATACAGCTAAGCGAGTAGCTCAAGAGACACAAAAGTCGTGACCAAAGAGGCAAAGAAGGTGAGAACGAAGGAGAATGAAGAAGATGGAAAAGCCCATCTTTACATATAGTTCGGATTTAAATTAGTAGTTATGGATTTATTTTGATATAAGCCTGGATGGCTTAAATGCTCATGTATTTATGATAGTACAAATTTTGTACATAATATGAGCCAGAAGGGAATTGTGAGTGGAAGTGTGATGAGCCCATAACCCACAAGTCCCAGGATCAAAACATGGCTCAATGGATACTTTAAAAAAAGGCTTTATATAAAAGTTGTTTAAAAAGTTTAAAATTTTTCAAAAAATCCATTCTAACACATTAAGCTAAAACGGGTGTGACAGTGATCTTTTCATATTAAAGTTTAGTAGTTTAAATTCATTTATTTAGTTTTAAGTAATATTATAATCATAATTTTATATGATATTAAATCTTAAGGCTCCACTTGGATGTGAAGAAAAGTTGAGAGGAAAGAATATGGGAGAATAGAACAGTGGAGAGAAAATATTAGTATCCATCCTGCTTAATGGACGAGAGAAAACACAAAGAAACACTATAAAAAAGGGTGATTTGGTAGTGGTTATTTTAAGCATTTGTAGCGGTTTTTAACCGCCACACGAGTAATTGTAACGATTTACAAAATCACTATAAAAATCACCGTGGCAACATGTTTAGCAGCGGTTTTAGTAAACCGATGCCAACACAAGAAAAACCGCTACTAATTTACATCGTTTAATAACCGCTACAAATATAGACGATACAAAATTTGTAGCGGAATAAAACCGCTACTAAAATTTAATTACCGAAAAAGGGGAGAAAATATTGTAGTACTCAACGAAACCGCTACAAAATGAAAAATTATAAAAAAAAAAAATAGTAGCCGTTGTAGAACCGCTACTAAGTTTGAAATGAAAAATAGATTTGGCACCAAATATTAAAATTTTGAAAATTCCCACTAATATTTTGCAGCAATTTAGAACCGCTACAATTGTCTTCTACGAAAATTAAAATATCCCACCACATTTCTATCATGTAGGACATTTGTAGCGATTATAAAACCGCTACTAATGTTTACAAAAGATTAAAAAAAATTAATACTTTACTCAGAATAATTATTTAATTATAATTATAGAAAGTGATTTATTATAAATGAATAATTAATTCAAATTAAATAGTAGTCATTAAATAACATATATTGTTTACTGGAATATTATAAAAAACCTGAAAGAAAACAAAGAAAAAAAAATTAGTATATCAAAAAGAATATTAATAAATTAAATAAAGAAAAGTTGTATAAAAAAGGATAATTAATATTAAATAAATACAAAATGAAAATAAATTGTTAAGAACAATACCTATAACATGTATTACTGTCAGAAACTTTTCATGAGCCCAACCTTATATATATTTGAATGAGATGAGTAGAGGAGCAAGCCAGAGTAAGTGAGGGAAAAGAGAGAAGAGCAGAAAATAAAATGGGGATGGAAAGGATATTTATAGGATGTCTGGCAGGAATTAGCAGTGGTTTCTGTCACTGTTTTTTGCAACTGTTTATTTTGCAGTGGTTTAGTTAGTAGCGTTTCATGCCGCAATTATTTGCAGCGGTTTTATTGTTTTTGTAGCTGTTTAAATTAAAATACTTGAAACAAATTACATATATATTACTAACCTGAATTATTTATTCAGCGTCATCTGCCTTGACAAGGGCTAAATCTTCATCTCCTTTAGGAAAGAAGTTTTCAAAATCAGTAGGATGGAATGGCTCCGCCTCATAGATAATTTGTTCATCGCTATCACCCATGTCA
>QFDD01003390.1:0-19727 GCA_006871305.1 Vachellia collinsii | reverse complement strand
ATGTATGTATGTATGTATGTATGTATGTATGTATGTATGTATGTATGTATGTATGTATGTATGTATGTATGTATGTATGTATGTATGTATGTATGTATGTATGTATGTATGTATGTATGTATGTATGTATGTATGTATGTATGTATGTATGTATGGATGCATGCATGCATGCATGCATGCCTGTTTAATTTTCCTGAAATAAAGAAAAAATAAATACCTGTATGAAAATCAGTTTGATCAAGAAATAGGAGTATTATGCACTTTTTATTATTATTTACACATAATCTCATTTGTTATAATCATTGTGTCGTTCAACCCAGATTCCATACTCGTGTTTCCAGGCTTATTCCACCAACTAATAATACCTTCTACTCATAATTTAAGCGATGCAGGGTTTGGAAATAGTAAGGTTTGGGATATGAAATATAGGATTTTACACTTTCAATCTGGCACTTGATATAATAAGGTTTTCATCTTAATGCTCCAGAACTCATAATTTTCGACTTTGAAGATAATAGCATGGAAGGTAGGGAGATGTTCACTGCATTGTTGTTCTTGATATTGCCAATCAGATCGATGGGAATCGCTTTGATATCAATACGCTGGTTTAAATGAAAATGATGGAAGAATAACGATGGAGAAAAATATTGATAAAGTAGACAAATAAAAAGGTAATCTCGTCTACTTTTTTTTGTTGATGTAATAATTGATTTATTTAGTTTGATTATACTGATTTTAAGGAGTGGAATCAAGCAAGACCCTTATGAGACGGTATGTGGCCTGGCCTGTTTGTTAAAAAAAAAAGCTAGTCCAAGGCATATTAAAGTTGCAACTAGGCAACACCTATTTTGTTAAAGCCTAGCCAATAAGTGGCGGAAATATTAGATAAGGAACAATTATGTTTTAATCATATTTGCATTTATTAAAATTTATCATTAGTTAATTATTTTAGGACTGATCAATTAGGATTATTTCTTATTGTTACTATATGTTACTCTTTTGTATCATTTTCATGATAAATACTAACATAATCTCAGAGTGATGTGTTATCCATATTCTCTCAAAAAAAAATATTTTAATTATTTTTTTTTGTAGATTCTATATCCTATAAATTCCTTTTAATTATTTTGTCTCTCTTTATAATATATTAAAATGGATATTTGTGGGACCTATGAAAAAAACAATCAGCACATTTTCATTTACAATAGTACGAATAACGTACCACTCTGAGAGTATATATACTCTATTTTCATATTAGACTTGATTATTGTTGACTTATATACACTTATTTCCTCTCCTGGTTTTCTCCTCTACTCTTCTATTCTCCCTAATCTCCTTCCCTGTCTCTCTTGTTCTCTCCAGCCGCTTGATCCAATCTTTTTCCCTCTATTCTCCCTTTTATGTCTCATTGTTTTACGTCAATTTTGGTATTAGAGCTCGGTTCCATGCTTCCAGCACCGTCTCAAACTCCTTTTCGTGATCATCAAATAGTCCTTAACCTTCAAAACACTGTTTTACCATCACTCTCAAACTAGATTCACAGCTGGCCAAGAGCTCTCTTGCCACCAGATCCGACGTACCGTCCGCTGCATCCCGCCATCCAACGCGCTCACATACTCGACCTCACTCCTCCAGTGTAGATCCACTCATCGCTTGTAACATTCTAAAATCTGACTAGAGGTTTAGTGAGAAAATTGAGGTATTTTGTGGATGAATTTGGAGGTTTGAAACTTTATAATTAAATACTAAGATTAATTTTTGGAAGTAATATCTGTAGACATTTCTGAGCAATTTTGAAAATAAAGAGATTTAAAAGGTCAAATGATCTTATTTTTTTTAGTGATTGTTTTTCTGTTGAAAAATAGAAATCTCAAACTTTTCAAAGAGTTCTAATTTATGATTTTTGGTGACATGAGGAATTGATTATGAGCTTTTGAATTCAAACCTCTTGTTACCTATAGCACATTTTGAGCAAACTTGGGAATATGTAATTTTTAAGAGGTTTTTGGAGGTATTTGAAATTTTGAAGTTGCCCCGTTTTTGTTGACAACAAAATTTGCCATGGGTTCGCCATAGCGAGCATCATCATAGAAGGGGCTGTAACTTTTGGCATCTTGCCATGGTGAAAACACAAAGAATGCTAAAAAATTATATTATATATCAATGAGTTTAGGTGGAAAATAGAAGGAGGAAGAGGGAGAATGCGTTTTGCTCTGCTAGGATTTGATGGGTTCAATATTGAGGAGTATTTTGGAGCTTCCAAACTTAAGAGTAAGAGATTCTGACTAGATTTATACCTTCCTTCGTTTGATTTTCAAGATTTGAGATTTTCAAATCTTAGATTTCTTGAGATTTTTGAAATGGGTGATGATTACATCAAGTCTTCTAAGTTTAAATGAGTTATATGAAAGCTATTTTTGAATTTGCATTTTCAAGGCCATAAGCAGCTCATATATACATAGCTTTTGAGAAACTTCAGATGTTTGGAAGCTCTTTTTTTGCCCCCTCAATTGGGCTTTTGAATTAGAAAACTGCTTAACAAATGCCACATTTTTTTTCTTTTGGCTTTTCAAAAGTAGATAGAGAAACTTTTCCACCATAAAGAGAGAAGAAATTAATTGTAACATATATTACATGATCCTTCTAAAATAGTCATATGTATAATTAGGTTACACTATATCATTTTATAAGTTAGACAAGATAGTTTGGAGAAAAATAATAAATATAGCTACTTTAAAATAATTTACTAAGGTATCTAATTTCTCTAAATTAGTCAATTAAGTCTTATATTAAATATTACAAGTAGTGGAATTTAAGGTAAATTGAGGAAAAAAATGCCATTAGAAATTTTTATACACAAGAATGACAGTACTTTGATTTAGGTTATTCTTACCAATTAAATTATAAATGAGGGACTTTTTCCCAATTTTTCCTAGAACTAAAGTAATTTAGTAATTTTAATTTTTTCCATAAATACATTAACTATTTTTTATTTTCATAACTTTAATTTTAATATTTCTATTAAAATTATCACATTATATACCTATAACATAAATGTATATTATTTAATAAAACTCACAACCTTTTTAGTCATTTTAAATCTATACTTTATTATTCATTAATCAAACAAACAATTTTCAATTTATCAAATTGACTTTTAAATAGTCAATCCAAACATAAATTACATTATTCAATCTGACTTTTACCCTATCTTAATTTTGCACAAGTAAAATTGAAAAAGTTACGTCTATTATCGTTAATCCAAATGTACACAAAGTAGATTAAAGGTTTAATCGGTTTTATTTTGTTTGATATGATGTTTGAAGATTTGAGTTAGGGTTTATTGTGAAACCTAGGTTTTGAATAAGTAAAAATAATGTGACGATTCAAAGTGGGTTTTAATGATTATGTTATTATACTATGAGTTGAATTTAAATTTTAATTGGTTTAGATTTTCATTTAACTTCAAACTTGAAAATGGGTATTTTGGAGGTTAGAGCCCAAGTGTGAAATTTGAGAATTTGAATTAGTTGGAGTATGTTGAATTTCATAATTTGTTTAGATGAGTTAGTTGAGCTATTTGAAAGGAATTTGATATTGGAACATTGGGTAGGGAATTATGTTGAGGTTTGAGTTTATAGATTGTCTTTAGACCTGTAATGGCTTTGTTGATGACTTACTTGGTTGTGAAACTAATGTGTGGTTATATATTGTTGATTGTTGTTAATTAATTTTGTACAAGTGGTTGGAGCTCTTGGCCTTTGATTATTTTGGTTCTATATTGCTTGGGCGAGATGTAACTACCTTCTACTTATTATGCATTACTGTGACACGTTGTGAGTGACTTTGAAATCTTGGAGAATATCGAAATGCTGGTGGCTACATTTGGATAAATGATTTTTTAAATGGATCATGGAACTTGTAATCATTGAATTGCGACTTCGAAATTATTTCTTGATGAGATTGTTTTGTGAAACTTGAGTTCTTGAAACACCTTTATAATGATAGTGTGTTTTCAAACCGATAATAAACTTGAGTTATTGAAACACCTTAATATTTATTGGTAGCAATCATTATTAATGAATGATTGATGATAAGCTAAAATATAACTTGTGATAAAGTGCTCTTATGTATAGCTATTGAGATATGAGATGGGTGGATAACGTTTTTGAATGGAGGTTATTCATGGGGTTGATAAAGGGGTGAAATCATTGCATGCACATAAGAAGAATAAATATGGATGACTTATAGCCATACACTGGATGATCCTAGACCCCCTTGTTTTATGAGGCCCAATGACACCCCACTTTCTTAATGAGTGGAAATCCATGATCTGATCTTGTACTCTATGGGTTTAATTGATCCATATCAATGAATTGGTGAGCTACTAATCATATGAAAAAGTGTTAACCTATGGGTTCAATCATAGGAAATGAGACAGGGTGAATAAGGGAGAATACAATGAATATGCTATTGTGCATCAAGATATAGTTTATCCATGTGACACTTGTGATAAATGTGATATATCTTGAAAAATGTAAAGAAAGATTCTTAATGTAATCTTTATGAAAGTTGAAGAACGAATCATTGATATATTATGATGCAGTGTGATATTGTTTAACCTAGGTTTTGATTAAGTGAATCTTTATGTTATACTTTATGATTTGAAGGAACTTTTCCTTTATTTCTCTCTAGCACTACATGAATGTCTAATGATTTAGATTGTTGGTTGCTGATACTCTTGTCTCATCCTATTACTATTAACATTTTCAAGTGATAGTTCTTGTACAAGGATATCTAGAATTTGGAGGCTTGATAATATGTTATCATTATGTACAACTTACTCAGTTTTTATATGATCTATGATGTATATTACCACTAAAGGGTCCATACTTTGTTAAACTATGATTTCACTTACTTTAATTATACTATGTTATGGGATTTGTTAATTTATGATAGCCTCCTATACTTTGATGCTTATAATGCTTAATGGTAGATCCACGTAGATATTTTAAAGCATTTAGATGAATGGCTTTGATGTAGGACTTTAACTGTTGGGCTAGTGTGTAATGTATTGAATTTGAGCTCAAAAGCCTTAGGTCAATCTCTACCTAAGCATGTTCACCCTCAACAATAGATAGGTGAGCCTATTTTAAGTTAGATGAAAGAGATTATCATTGTTGTGGTGGATGAGCACATAAGAAAATTTGAAGAGGATAATACTAAGGTAAAAGAAGATGAAAATAACAATGATGGACATCTTATTGGAAGCACGGATGAGGATATTGTAACACCCTAGTTTTCAAATGTAAGGATTAGCATTAATTAATGAGATTTAGAGTAGCTAAGTGTAATTGTGATTAATTAAAGGTTAAGCTCTAACTTGAGTTAGGAATGTGCGTTGGGAGTTTTTGGTGTATTTTGTGGCTAAGTGTGGGAAATGCCTCTTTGGAGCAATGCTATAGGGAAATAGGTATTTGACATGGCAAGTAAGAGCTTTAATGGTGAACTACTCTTTATGCCATTGATTGCAATGAAGAGCGATCTTCACCGCAACAAAGGGAATGGTTCAACTCAGTGAATGTATTGGTGCAAGCTGAGAGCTATGCTCTTGATGTCATTCACCGTGGGGAACTATTGTGATCTATGAATAAGGGGTTTGTTCCAACTTTTGTAAAATCATGAGCGGAAATGCTCTGCCAAATTAGCCTGGGTTTTATCAAGCTGCTTTGCCCCACTGGCTAAGAGACAAGGTATTTAGTGCTATTGATGAGAGGATGTAGAAGTTAAGGGAAGAGCTAAAGTAGGGAGGAGACGAAAGGACTCCAAAGGAGAAAGGTTTTGATACCCCAAGTGTCGGTCAATTTGGAGGCCAAGGAGGAGGAGAGATGGGAGAAAGTTCTTCAAGTCAAGGTCTACCAAACCTCTCTATTAAGGTAGAACCTTTGACCTTTGATGTTAAGAAGGATTCTATTAAACTCAAGCCCTAGATTAATAGGCTCAAGACCATATCTAAGGTTGTGGATGCAACATCCCAAAATTTCCATAAGTGAAATAGAAGACTAAACGACAAATGAAAGGCTAGTCCAGGGTTAGTTGAGTATAAGAAACCATAAGAAAAGGGTTTAAGCGCCTGTTAGTCAAGTAAGGGCAAAACGGTAATTATGGTAAAAGCTAGGGGCATTTTGGTAATTTGACCAAAATGTCAGGAAATTTCCTAAGGCATAAAAATGTGTAGAATATTTCCTTGAATCATATTTGAGGCAAGATTGAGGTTAAAGGAGTAGAAATAACTTCAAAATGAATTTTCAGTAATTAATTAATATTTGGCTAATTAAAGGATTTTCAGTCAAATATAGTTATTTAAAATATCTAGAGGTATCATATAATTATGATAAAAATGGAAAAAATAGTTTAAGAAGTATGTGAATTTATAAAATTGGTTTTAGGGCTAAGTTTAGAGAATATTACCTGAAAGAAAATAAAAAGTACAGTTAGTACTAGAAAAAGAGAAAATATAGGAAATTTCAAAAAAAGGCATTTCTAGAAAGAATTTAACTTAAAGAAAATTATGAGAAGTAACTCTTAAATTATGGAAATTTCCTATGATATTACATTAGTTAAATGATTAGAAGATTCCCAAAAACAATTTTCAGAGTATTTTTGATTTGCCTCTAAGCAATGAAAATGAAGAAGAAAGGTAAATAATTAAATTGAGAGACTTAGAGGTAACCATAGGTCAGTATCAATACTCAGTATGAAATAGCATAAAGAGGTGTTAATTATGAGGTAAAGGTTGTTAGTGAAAAGTTGTGTTATTATATACCAATGGAAACCGGAAGACAAAGCTTACAAGACAAGTTTTGAAAACTTATCAATCAAGTTATCTGTGGAAGCCAAATTATATGTTAAAAGAGGAGGAGGCACAATTTGGAGAAGAGAACAAGTAGAATACAAGAGAAATAAAGAAGGCGCATGGTGGGAGAAGAAAAAGGAGGAGGAAAAAGTGAAATATGAGGGAGGAGCCCATTTCCAGTACGAAATCTTCCTATTCTTAAGCCCTCCAACCTTTACCCTCTATCTAATCTTATTTTCTTCCAGTTTAGTATATTTCAAGGGAGAGAGGTTGCAGCCCAAGGAACCCTTAGAGAGAGTAAGTTGTCTCAAGCTCTAATTAAACCACGTAAGTGACAAAACCCATCTCAGCTACTACTATGGAACTTGTTGATAGCTAGATTATAGTTGTTTGGGGTTATTTTGGATTTTGAGCTGTGGATTGAAAATTTGGAACTAAAGGAGGATGATGTTAGTGTTATGGAATAGCTAGTTAGGAAGTTGAATTGGAAGCATTAATAAGCGTTAGAACTGAATTTGGGAAGTTAGAATTAAAAAGGAGTATAATGGAAGTTAAGAGGGTATAATGCATTCCAAAGGATAATTAATAATGGAATTGCATTCTGGCATTATGTAGGCATTGAAGAGTTTAAGGAAGCCTACGGAGCTTAGAGAATCGAAGAGGAGTAAGGTTAAATTAGACAAAGCATAACAGGTAACGGATTTACTAACTATGTAAATGTTATTTTTTAAGAGATTAAGTTAAGTGTGGAACATTGTGATGTTGAAATCAATGTGTGTGTGTGTGTGTGTGTGTGCGCGCGCCTCAGTTTTTGCATTTATGTTGTTATCTGTCATATGTTCTCTGACCATGTTCACTGCTATGGAGCTGTGGCTGGTAGTGATGAAGTGCACCTGAGAAAGAATTCCTCAATGTATTTGAGGACTTACCCAAGGTGAAAGGAACCTGAGAAGTTTTCTCGTGGCTTTGAGGAAGTTGGTCATGGCCAAGAGGAAAGTTGGTAGTGGTGAAACCTCCAAAGGCAAAGTTTGGAATTCAACTGTGAAGCAAATTTTTTATGATTTCTTTATATTAAACAAGAATGAAATTGTTTAAATGAAGACCTTATGCCTTGTAAAGAATGGAATGGACTTTAATTAGATATCCTAACCATGTGATTCCCAATCATCTAGAATTATGTATGATTTTTCTAAAGTTGGTAAATATTAGTGTTTTATCAAATGGGTATTAATACGATAAATATTTTAAGTTTTCATTTGATACATTGATTCTGGACAAGCATGTGAGTAGTTAGCTAAGGTTGCTATTTGGCTTAAAGAGTATAAGTAAGGGATGTTACAGTGGACATCAACATCTATCAGATGGCTAAGGTAGCCATTTTCTTGTTGAAGGACAGCACCAAGCTTTGATGAACGAGTGTAGCAAGTGATGCTGACTCTCACTATATGTGGGAGCAATTCTGATAGAGGTTCTTGGATCATTTTCTTCCCTGCAGTGGTGAGGCTTAGAAGGAGTTAGCATTTGATATGCAGAAATAGGGGGGATGAATGAGGATGACTCTATCTCCATATTTATTGACATCTCAAAGTATGTATCGCATCCATCCAGGATGAGGGAGGCAGAGTAGTAGGCTTGGTAAGCAACCCAACTCTTTGAAAGGGCTAGGCCCAAGCTAAAGCCATTCTTAGCTATGAATGGGTTTGAGAGCTTCAATAAGGCTTGTATTAAGTTAACCATCAAGATCTCAGCTGATGCAGAGGAGGCGTTTGACCTTCCCTAGGCCGTTAAGGAATATGATGAAGAAGTATAGGTTTAGTGTTGGTAGTTTTGGGAGCTTGAGAAAGACCAAGAGCTTTTCTCTGAAGTGTTCTAATTAGACAAGGTAGCAACAGAGGCCACAAGCTTAAATGAGCCAAATGTCTACTAGCCTGGATTCCCACTGAGACTCCTCTATGTTGGTCTCCTATAAGAAAAGGGACTGTGTTTGATGTGGTAGGAGTCATTTGGGATATTGTTAGGAGTGTTATAAGTGCCACAAGTTGGGGAATATCGCTAGCTTTTGTCCTGAGTTGCAACAAATCCCACAGTTGTGTTGTCCATCAATTCTTAATAGAGTTTATGTGATGATGTGCGAAGTTAGAATGAGGGGTGACGAATTCATACAATAGTTCCAAGTAATCCTAGAATAAGAAACTTAGCTGCTCAAAGTCATCAACAAACCAAAACTATGCAAAACAACATGCTCCATATCAAAAGATTAGAGAAAAGAGTAGAGGAGCAAGATCAAACCCATATTTTTTTTATCCAAATATTTTTATATCTTCATTACAAGCACTAAAGCAAAAAAGTGTTTTTTAGACCCTATACAAAAGCAGTTTAGAAAGTGAGGTACTTTCATGCAGTATAAAAGATTATTTTTTAGATCGCATCCTAAAGTGCATTCTAAAAAAATAAACTTGAAGTCTTGAAAGCCACTTTTTGATTCTAAAAATGAGAATTTTTAAACTGCATGGGTATGTCTTTGCATGCAATCTAAAAGATGACCTTTGATATTGCATATCCCTAAAAACGTTTATTTTTAGACCACATCCATTTATATGTGGTTTAAAAGATATTTTTTAGACAGTAACTTAGCAACTCTATGATTTTCACCACAGTAAGCTATGATGTTCACTACGACAAAAAACATAAAGGGAGTCTTGTTCTAGAGTGTGCAGTTATTGTGGTTAACGAGTTGGTTCGCCACAGTGAAACTTAAGCTTTGCCCTTTTCTTCTTCTTCTTCTTATAGTAGCATTCAACCTTGTTTCTATTTAGGAAGAGTTTGTCTCTTGCAAATCAATGACACCTCTTGCTCACCACTATCATACTTTGCTCGAAGAACTTTCAACCATAATGCTTCCTTGTTATTAATTAGCCTGCAATACAATTTCATTATAAAGGCTTTTTTTTTTTGTTTCCTTAGCTTCTTGATACATAGCCCTCTTATCTTTTCTTGAGTAACATGATTCCAACATAGCAAGTGTAACTTATGACCTTTTAGGCTATCTTCCCATGAGAAACATCTACTTCTTAGCTTCAAATATTTAACAATGCATTTTGAATGCAATATTGTTAGCATATAGTAAAAGGGTGGTTTAGAAGGATTGCTCTTATCACAATTGTTCATCCTGCTAAAGACATATAACTTTCCTTCCAACTTGATAAATTCTCTTGTGCTTTATCTGGAATGGGGGTGAAATTCAGATAAGAGGTTCTTTTATGGATAAGAGGAATGCTAAGATATTTCCTAATATCACTAGTTAAGCCCACCTCTATTTAATTGCTCACATTAATCATTTTGGATAAATGAGCTTCGAGAAACATTCTTAGTCTTGGCTTTGCTCATTCTCTATCCAAAAGCCTCATAGAAAATTTGTAAACATTTCATAATTACATGAATTTGAAGGCTTGATGCTTCCCCAAAGAGGATGAGATCATCTACAAAGGAAATATGAGACACGTATGGTCATCTTGCATTGAGCTTGATTGACCTCCACAAACCATCATCAATAGCATCTTTTATAATATGAGTCAATCATTACATACAAAGAGTGGACTTATAAGGAGAAATGGGATCCACATATCTAATCCCCCTTGAAGGATGAAAACTAAATGTTGTTTCACTATTCCAAAGCACCTGTAGTGATGATCTAAAAACTCATGATATAATGAGATCACCGATTTTATCCCTAACACCAATTGCTTCAAGGGTGTCCCAAATGAAAGACCACTCCAATCTATCATAAGCTTTCTACAAGTCAACCTTGATAGCTAACCAACTAGACTTGCCTCTCTTTGTCTTTATGGAGTGGATAACTTCTAATACAATAATGATGTTATCACTGCTTTGGCTTCCTAGAATGAAGTTGCATTGGTGAACTCCAACTGCTTGCCTATTGTAGCTCTAAGACAACAGCTCAACACTAGTGATGACCTTATAACAGATGTTGCATAGCATATGGGTATGAATTCTTTTACGTGTCTTAGGATTATCCATTTTAGGAATAAGAGCAATATAAATTTTGGTAGAAGTTAAAAGCTTTATTTTCAAGTCTTGTTCACTGAAGTTCTATTACCCTTTCAAGTCCCAATATGATTCCTCTACCTCTTGATTATCATTGATGCATGAAAAACTTATTATTTATCTCCCTATTAAACCTAGTTACACCAAGATTTCTGAAACCAGAGCAACTCTTCTTGAGCTTATGCATTGTCATAGTCATTCCATAACTCTTTCATAATTTTGCATCAAATATTGATGATCTCTATGAGCTTTTGCCCTTTCCACACCTTCAATTCTCCTTAAAAGGGCACTCTTCTTAGTCAGGATGTTCAATACTTTTATTTTGTTTTAATCCTTCACCTTTTCTATAAATTAAGACACTCTCATGCCAATTCCCTAAACCCTATATTTGTTGAACAATTTTCACAAAATCTTCTTCAATCATTCAAGCAACTTGGCAATGAAAATGATTTGTTGGCGGATGATAACACTTGTTTTGATGGTTTTTACAAAAAGGGGCTGGTGACTGCATCCAAATTTGCTTAGGTGATACACTTTCACATGTGGATGCCCAAATACATTGATTATTATCAAAATCCCAATCTACTTTCTCCTTTATTAGGTTCCTTTTCTAAGTGTAATGATCTCTTACACTCTTGATTTCTAACAATAAGACTATTGAATACAATCTCCAAACTAAAACACTTTTTTTTTTTTAATTTTGGTGACTAGCCACCTTTTTTATCATCATCGGATAAATAAGCATTAAAATCAGCAAGAACAAGCCAAGGTTCTCAAGTATGATGTCATTTATCAAATCCATCCACCAATCCTCCCTTAAAAGATTGCACGGCACAACATAAACATAGGTAAGCATAAATTTATCAATAACTTTAACATCCTCTACTTGGAACATGAATAAATTGAGTAGATGATGAGACATACCAAACAAAGAAAAACTCTTCCTGCAATAAAATCCAAATTCCACCTACATATAATTTCGCTTCCAATCTAATCCCTATTAAAGCCAAGACACCCAACTACCTTATCAGCTTTAGCACCTCTAACTCTCATCTCAAGTAGAGTTAGCACATGAATATCCTCATCATTAATTAGGTCTCTAAATATTCATGGAAAAACTTTTGATGCCAATGCTTGATGGTTTCATGATTGAAGATTCATTAAATAAACCATTAAAAAGAATGAGGAGTTTGAATTAGACAATATTTAATAGTGAAGGTTTTACTGCTTTCATCCCTTCATCAACTTCTCTAACTTTAGCTTGAGTTTTAAACCATGAATCATTAGCCTCATGATTTTTAGTTACAAACCCATGTTGCCCATCATCCATTGCTTGATAAAGAGGTTTGTTGCACACATCAAACAAATCTTATTCTAGGTTGCATTAATCTCGAGTTTGGGTCCAGGTTTGGTCAATTACATCTTTGATCTTAGTTTTAGTCAAGTGCTCCAAGTTTTTTGCCTATTCTATACAAGTATGTTTAGAATCTAACAGGACTTTGTGGGTCATTGACCCATAAACTACTTGATGGACCTAAGTGGCATTATTCGTTTTCAAGATTGGAGATAAAATTTTGGGCCTAGTGTTTAGGCTACTCTTTTTGCTTCAAGGCTTGTTCTTGTTCTGTATCAACATAGTGCCTTTTGAGCTTAGAGTACTGGTGGAGCCCATTAAATCATCCTTTATCTCTTCCTAGTTATTATTAACCCTAGACTTTACCTCTTGAGCTTTAGTTAAAGGAACTGTTTGTCCCATCTTTTTTGTCAACCAAGATCATCATCTCCTCTTTAGGTACAATGTTCTCTACACTAGCTTCTTCTTTACCAAATATTGGCCGTAATCTCCCCAATTCATTATAGGTACTCTTCCCTTCCCTTTTTGATGTAAAGTTTTAACTTCTTTCCTTCTTCTCTCTTTCAGAGCCCCTATTTCTTCTTTGATGTTTACTTGCAGCAAAGTTGATAGGTTTCTCCTTTTCTTGAAAGTCATCAAACCTCTGTTAAGATGACTGTCACCCAAGTGAGTGAATTTGGTGTTTCAAAAAATTTTTATTCAAATCTTGATTGATCGAAATATCCGATCATAAGTTAATAAAAAACAAACAATGAAATCGGATAGAGTAATAATGAAATCATTTGAAATTAGTGAAGATGAAAGTAAGATGAGCACACAACAATCTAACCTATGTCCAGTCCTCAGACTCCTCTACAATTTGTAATCCACTATAACTTCCAAGTTTAACCCAAGTACCTAGAAAACCATTACAACCACAGTTTAATACATACACTTGCAAAGCTTATTTCAAGTTTGGAACGATAGGTACTTGAGAACCCCATAAATTTTTCTAGAAATTTATGAAACCTAATCAACTTTGTAACTCTTGGTACTTGAAAACCTTTACAACCACTCCCCTATACCACATGTAAGGTTATACTCTCTATTTCACTCAGGTTTATCCTAAGTTACTTTTAGAAGTTTGGGATGATTACATTTGGGAAATTCTTTACTCGATGAAGTAGATTGGGTTGACACTGAAACTTATGGAAAAGTATAATATTAGAGTTCTAATATGGTGTGATTTCCTCAAATTTGCACTCTATTTGATATGCTTAATGACTCCATATACTTCGTCACTTTTCTTTATTCATCGCTTCCTCTTATTTATAGATATTGCCAAATATATCTGTTGGAGAGGAGTGTCGTATTCTTCATTCGGTTTTGGCTCTTAGGTTCCATCTTTCAAACTTGTGATTTGTTTTGACAATATTTGTTTGTTGAAAGAGAATGAACTAACCGTTGTGAGTTTGCCTGCTAAATTAGTGGTTGGAGTCCTGACAAGAAGCGTTTGTTGAAGAAGATTAATTTGTTGAGTATGAACACTGAATGAAGATTTTAGAGACTCATATCATGTAGCTAAATGAGATGGTCAAACATTTATGAAAGCATGTAAAGATTATATCAGTTGAGCATGGTTAATGAACTTTTCAAATAAAGTCGATGCTCTGATACTCTGAAACAAAAGTGAGTTTAAGAGAGATAAAGTAAATACTCGAGTGTGATTAAGAATACTCGAGTGTTATTTGAAAACCATTTCAACAAAACTAAAGTCTTTGAAGAAGTGATCAAGTGTGGAAAACATTTCTCAAATGTTCTTTGAAATTCACATTATCAAAGTTGAAGTTCTAGAAATAATACTCAAGTATGAAATGTATTACTTGAGTGTTTGTCAATACTTTTAACAATGCTTGAGTATTAGTGAAAGTATTATAGTATAAATGATGAGTGGTTTCACTTATACTCGAGAGCATGTGAAAGTATTGTAAAAACATCTTTGATACTAGAGTATAATAAACCATACTCGAGTGCTTGTAAGTCTTTTTAATGCTAATACTTCGTTTTATACTCGAGAGCACTTGGGAATATTCCAAAGTCACTTCGTTAGTCGAGTATTGTCAACCATATTCAAGTGTTGTAAAGTTCTAAATACTAACACTTTCAGTCATACTTGAGAGCACTTAAGAGTATGCTTCTTTAGGATTGATACCCAAGTGCTGATACTCATACATGAGTATTATAGCGAATACTCTTCTCCATACTCACATGTGCTTGAAAGTATTGTGTAAAAGCTCCATTTTGAAAACATACTCGAGTATTGAAGCTTGTACTCAAGTCCATTATTCTAAGGTCGTGACTTGGAGTATACCAAGAGCATTCCTGACACTGGAGAGTCTGAGGTCACGACTTAAAATGTTAAAGTCACGACTTGAAGATTCACTCTAACCCATAACTTGTGATAGCCATAACTCTCTTAATTTAACTCCAACTTTTCTTATAGTATATTTCTAGAATTCCCTTTGAGTCTACTTTCAAATTCAAGAAGAATCATTCCAAAAGCTTCCGTCTTCTGAGAGATATGATAGTCATGGTGAGCAAAGGTTAATGATGAATCATTAAATCTTACCACCATATTTATAAATTCATATCTCCTTCATATCAAATGCTTTGATGTTATTCTTTGTGTCTATGAATCACATTCTAAGTCTAGTTTCATATGAATGAAGTTTCATATCAATTGAACATGTCATTTGACCTGGAAGTAAAGCAGAGCTGAACAGAGGAAGTCGTACTCGAGTATGACTTCCCATACTTGAGTGAAAGCCAAAGAAATCCTTATACTTGAGTTTGTACTCAAGTGTGGCTTCAAGTATGGCTTTAGAAAACTTAAAAAAAACTCCTTATACTTGAGTGCTTGCGGCTGTACTCAAATGTGGTCTTCAAGAAACAGTTCTGAGTGTCCAAATCAAGCTTAGATGACGGGTAACCCAATGTATGATGATATAACTTCTATTTGAAATATTTTAATCTCCCAATTGAGTAATTTAAACACATCATCCTCCAATTCCAAATCTAAAATCTGAAATCTTGATGTTCCTATTTTATCTTGCAAGTTCTTTTTTCAATTTATCTTCTTCTTGATCATTCTTCATAATTCAACTTGACAACTTCTTTCCTTTGATAAAATTACATAAGAAATTTACATTAAATATAGTAGTTAGTCAATATGTATTATGAAAACTTTTTACTCTTTTACATTTGACATAATCAAAACTAATCATATCTAACAATCTTGCTCGAACCAAGACTAGGTTCTTCCACCACAACTAGCTTTCTGTTGAGTTTTCCTTTCAACCTCTAGTTTTGGATTCCTAGGCCTAAAGTTACTTTTTTTTCATCCATTTACCATAGGCTTCATCTGATGTGACAACTAGTACACTTAAAAGTCTCTTCTTATTTTCTTGTCTCCCTCTTTGGTCAAACTTCAAGTGAACTCTTTTTCAGTGAGCTATTCGCAGGCAAATCAATGGACATTCTTCTTGCCTATGTTCATATCTTCCAAACTTAAAGCATATTACATCCAAACCTTTATATTCAACTATATAGATCTTTTTTCTAATAACAAAATGAGACTTAAGTTCCTAGTTCAAATCAACTTTGATACTTACTCTAGCAAATTTACCCCTTTCTACCATAGTACTTTGATTATTGCACTAAGGTAGGGTGTTAATATCCACTTTAAGAGTTTTACCAATCATGTTCCCTAATTCAAGCATATAACCCTAGAGTAAACATGCATAGTCAAAGTTGGAACTCTTACCTAAATTGCCACCTTTTGGCTTTATTGCAGCATGGTTTGAAATTCAAATTCCATCTCTGCACCACTAAATAATGTCCTTGAATGAACCAAAGGCCATCAAATAATAACTTCAACCCCAATTCCTTGTTTCCAGACCAAAAGACATAATAGTTATTAGGTAAGAGAGTGAGCTTAAAATCCCTTGACTTTAGAATCCAGGCCACCCTGTCTTTCATCATCTTTAAGCTAGTGTTATTCCCCAGTAAAGTTAGAATCAAAGCTTCCTTCCATGGATTGCAAAAATCATGCAATCACTCATTGAGCATATGAAGAATATGCAATGTACTCATAAGGTTTTCTTACTCCTCAATAAGGTTTGGGGCAATTTCCTCCTCCTCCTTTAGCCATATATTTTCACAGCTAATCTTCATACTCCTATGAAATAGCTTTTTCCTGTCTTCCCATCAACTTAGCTTTATTTGAAATATAATTTCTTAGGGTTGAATGTTCATATTGATAGAGGTGTTTTTCCCTTATTCATTGCATCCTCTCTCACATCCTTTGTCTTCCAATTAGATGTGTCACCCCGTTTAGTCGAGGAATTAGAATATGCCATTTCTGCATCATTATTCAGCTTCTTGACAATCTGAGCCAACAAATCTTTCTCTTCCTTGTTGTTTCTCCATCCTTCCCTAATGAAGCCTGAGCCTTGATTGAACCATCATTGATATAACCCAATCTTTACATGGTTTTCTTAAGTGTTTTATGGTATTTTATAATGAAAGGACCCTTTCTACTAAACAAGGCATTTGGCCTAATTAATCATTATTAAACAAATAACCATGGTTATAAATAATTTTTTTCCCAAAAACTTTATATCACATATTCCACATTAACACATTAGGATTCAGGGCAACATCGCCCACAAATCCACATATAAGACAAGGGCACAATTAACATAAGGGTTAGAACCCAGCCCACTAGTCTTCGCTCTTCAACACTATCTCATGCATAAGACTAATGGCACAATTATCACAAGGGTTATGACACAGCCCACTCATCCGCACTCTTTCACATTGTAACTCTAGCACATGTATCATATTCAAACATTTACCAAGATAAATATTCAAAATAAAATTAGAATATGGCATAATACGATGATCCTATTATGGCAACATACAAACATTATAATTCCAAAAAGTTCCAAAGGCATACAAGGTTACTAACGCTTATGCCTCTGCTTGCTTTCCTGAACCACTATTCTAATAAGAGGTCTCGTTTGAAAAATATTAACACCATAGGGTGAGACATCAAATCCCCGTAACCAAAATCAATTTATAAAATATGCAAGAAAGGAATGTAAGTCCGAGAAGCAGGCTTATCAACAGTCATATTAAAATTTCATTAATAAAATAATACAAATATTTTCAATAGTTGAAACTGTCCCCACTTGATCATCCTGCTCCCCCTTATATCTTTGGGATGTGGTACAGCCTATCAAGGCTAGTATACCTGGTCAAAGGTTATCTAGTCACATCAAGATCATTGTCCCCTTTATGTCACCACCAAATATACCGTAACAGGAAGGTGTCTGCCCAAAACATTCAACTCAACTTTGGGTCAAGAGTGAGAGAGCCGATGGGCACACAGATCAACCGCATCTCTTCCACACAACCCAATATATCCCTTAACACAATACAATACCATCAGTATAATGTATATTTCTTTTATCAACATCCCACAACAATAACAATCCACATACTCATAATCATCTCAATAGCAATAATCTCAACCATAATCACAACCCATACGTATACGTTAGAAAATATACTACTTCACTGATATATGTAAATATTCAAACATATGCATGATCTTTTAAAATTATATATAAATATTATAAAAGAAAGTAAGGTTTTTAAAAATACCTTACAGTCCATAAAATGCATATAAAATAAATTAACCTCGGTTACCTCAACTCCAAGCTAAACCTTGAAAACTTTATGAACCAAGAGTACGATTCAAAGTTTTGGGTCGCACATACCAATCTACAATAATGAAGACAAAATTTACATAATTAATTTGCATTAAAAGTTTTGAATTAATTACCCAAAAATTATAATTTTATACTCTAATCTTATTTATTTGCTTTCACTTCAATTTTACATTTTTCATAGCTCAAATAATTCATTTAATTCAATTTTTAACACCAAATACATATTATTTACAAAATCCCCAATTTAACATTTATATTTCCAACATAAAATTGCTATTTAATAAATAGTACATTCTTTTAAAAATCTAAATCATTGAAAATACTAATATTATTCATAATAACTCCAATAAATTATTTAATAAAAAATTTTAATTAATTCATAGTTCAACAATAGCAATTGTTAAATCCATTTCTAGAATAAATCATTATAAAATAATAAAATGACCAAATCAAAAACACAATTCATGTAAAGCTATTTGTTAAAATATCTCTTCATTACTAGACTTATATTGTCAAAACTCAGTACTTCTCAAAATATTAACTTTAAAAATTTCTTCTGATAAGAATAAAATTAATACCATTAGAAAGATAAAAATACATAGAATAACTTTTATAAATGAAATTTATTAGAAAGAAGAGATTTTCATTACCTAAATTATCTCAATAAAACTCAGTAACTGAGATGCTATTGTTGCCTCCTCTCTCCGCTGCGAAATGAAGAGACGAAGGGAAGAGTGGGGGTATTTATAACCCCCCACGCCTGCTTACGTTCATCGCACACACACACACACATTTTTTTTTCATTCTCTCTCTCTCACCTCCTCACATTTATTTCTTTTGTCCTTTTCTTCCTTCCTTATTTCTTTTCCTTCCGTATTCCCATTCCTTTCCTCTTGCTTCTTTCACTTTTTCTCCTTCCTCCTTTTTCCTCATTTTTCTTCAGCAGCCGATGCTTTGTCTTTCTTTTTTGCCTCTTTGACTTCTTCCTCTTTCTTTTCTTTTTTTTTAACTTATTATAATTTTTTTAAATTTATAATTACCTGATAAATTCTTTTATCACAAATAATTATTTTCTTAATTATAAGTAAGGCATAAAAATAAAATTTAGGATGTTACAACTCTCCCCACCTAAAAAGAATTTTGTCCCCAAAATTCACGACAAATAAAGAAATTGAAGATCACATGCCAAAGTTCAAACAATCACACCACAATACAATAACTAATTAAACATGATAAAATTCAACTCAAAAAAATCAAATCACACATCAGCACAAGTAAAACTCCATACACATTCAAATATTAACATTACCATAACATATAAATATACCTAAGCAAACAAATTAGGAAAATCACGCTGCATACGTTCTTCGGTTTCCTAGGTAGCATCACCAGATGACATACCCTTCCAAAAGACTTTCAAAAGATGTATTGATTTATTTCGTAACTAATTATCTTTCACATCTAAAATTCTCTCTGGTTCTGGCATATAAGTCAAATTCTCTCTCAACTCAACCTCTTCAGGCTCAATTACATGCGTAGGATCTGGGTGATACTTCTTGAGTTGCGACACGTGGAATACGTTATGCAAACTTGACAAGTGCGGTGGCAAGGCAATTCGATAAGCAACTTGTCCAATTCACTCCAAAATCTCGTATGGACCTATGAATCGAGAAGTTAA
>QFDD01003389.1:0-16532 GCA_006871305.1 Vachellia collinsii | reverse complement strand
TAGGTGGAGCAATGTTTCACAAAGTTTCTTCGACAAAAATCTAAATAACTCATTAAGTGCTCTTATTATGTGCAGCAGAAAATGATATCAATGGAACTGTTTCAATGGAATCAAGCTTCAACTTAGAAGACCATGCATAACTCATGTAAGAACCAATGAGAATATGAATGATTTCAAAGAGAATATATGAAACTACATATATTGAAGCACAAGAGTCATACATTCATCAATTCCTTTGCACAAAATAATGATTCTAACTTATTACAACTGTAATCAAAAGTTCCAACTACAAATCACAAATCCTAAACCTAGAAATTCATAGTCTATAGCTAGAATGGAACTTTAAATATTCCCTTTTTGGTCTAGTGAACTCAAGCCCTTGCCCATCTCCAAGAGGAAAAGAGGGGCCACTAGTAGAAAAAAGTTTATCTAAACCGTGCTTTTTAAACCGCACATGAAAAGTAAGGTCTAACAAAAAACATTGGTGGCAATTTTGAAATTATGGGGACAAATTTTAAATTTTTTAGACCGCAAATGGGGGGTGCGGTCTAAAATAGTTATATTTTAGATTGCACACCAATGAGACTGTGTTTTAGACCGCACCCCCATGTGCAGTCTAAAAGAGGGTGTGTAGTCTAAAAGACACATGGGGTGTGTGGTCTAAAAGAAGTTATAAAAAAACAAATTTCAAATTGGTGCCATCGATCACTTCCCACGCCTCACTGACGTCTTTGCTTTTTCTCTCTGTCCAGTAGATCGGTCACTCCTCTCTTTGCTCTTTGTGTTACAGCACCGTCCCTTCACCAAATCGACTTTCTCTTCTCCGTTTCACCAGCCTAGGTCGTCAGTCACCGGTCTTCATGGATCAGGGCCATCACTCTTTTTTGTGAAGCCAGTCGAACGCCTCGGCGATCTCCGTATCTCGCCTCTGTGAAGGTCCTGTTCTTCAATCTCTGTTGCAGCATTTTGAAGCCCCCTTTCATCCAAACGCCTCCACCTTCTCTGGTCTTCTCCATTGCATGAACTATTAGGTTCCGTTTTTTTTTGCCTGGCTGATTTTTTTAAAAATAAGATTGGGCATATTTTAATTTGTTTTCTCTACTATTGTGTGAGAACCTTGATTTGTTTTGTTTTTAATTTTTTTTACCTTGATTGGTTTCTCTGCTCAACTTGATTTTGTTGTTGGACATATTTTTTGGATACATTATATTGTTTTTTTTAATTTGTGTGAGAACTTTAATTTGTTTTGTTTTACCTACTAACATAAAATCCTTGATACGGATTGAAGATGATGAAACACATTCTAACTACAATCCCAACCACTTCATCCACCAAATGCAGTTGTATACTGTGTTACTTTTTGACACTTCTATTTTCTTGCCATTTCTACTTCGTGGCATGTTTGAGTAGTGTACTTTATAAGTGGAAATTACCTTTTCAACTCTTAATATTAAGTTGTTCCAAATTCCCCTCTATTTCCAATTTCATGGTTAGCTTCTCTCCCACTTATCACATGTTGTTAATTCTTTCCCTCTTTAGGAATTGAAATATGGATCGTAATTGGATAGATGCTAAACGAACGAGTGTTGAATATGATAATGGTGTGAAATATTTTTTGAACTTTGCTAAAAGAAATGTTGATGATGTTAGTGAGAGGTTTTATTGCCCTTGTGTTGAATGTTTAAATGAGAGGCGGCTAAGTGTTGATGACATATACACTCACTTAATTTGTGAGGGCTTTTCCAAGAGTTATAGAGTATGGATATGGCATGGTGAAGAAATGGAAAGGCTGAGTACATCCCAACAAATGGGAGAATCCTATGATGATAATGACATAGATATGGATGATCGGGTGGAGGACATAATTCGTGCTGTTGGAGAAGAAGCCTTTTAAGTAGATACATGATAATATGTGCAATGATGCAGAGAAGCCTCTATACCTTGGGTGCAAAAAATACCAGCTCTTGAATGCAGTGATGAAATTGGTGAGCTTGAAAGCACGACATGGGTGGAGTAACAAAAGTTTTACATAAATTCTTGAGTTGCTAAAGGATATGCTTCTGAAAGAGAATGTGTTACCGAATTGCTACTATGATACAAAGAAGATATTTTGTCCATTAGGCATGCAATATAAAAAGATACGTGCATGCCCTAATGATTGCATATTGTACAGAAAAGAGTATAAAGAGTTAGAGAAGTGTCTGATATGTGAGACATCAAGGTACAAATTGAAAAAGGCTCCTGCAAAGGTATTGTGGTATCTTCCAATGGTACCAAGGTTCAAGCGGTTATTTGCTAATGAAAATGATGCAAAAAATTTGACATGGCAAGCAAATGAGAGGATTTGTGATGGAAAGATTCGACATCCAGCTGATGCTTCTCAATGGAAGAAAATTGATGGATTGTTTCCTTAGTTTGGCAATGAGCCAAGGAATCTTAGATTTGCACTCAGTACAGATGGCATGAATCCTTACGGTACCTTTAGCAGCATACATAGTTCATGGCCTGTTCTCTTGATAATTTATAACCTATCTCCTCTTTTGTGCATGAAACGCAAGTATGTCATGTTATCCATGTTGATTACAGGACCAAAACAACCAGAAAATGACATATATGTGTACCTAAACCCATTGATAGAAGATTTTAAGGAGTTGTGGGAAGAAGGTGTAAATGTTTTTTATGCTAATCGGAAGTAGGTTTTTAAAATGTGGGCCATGATCTTCTGTACTATAAATGACTTCCTGCATATGGGAATTTGGCTAGGTATAGTGTTAAGGGACATAAAGCTTGTCCCATTTGTGAAGAAGGGACATGTTATCATCAACTTCAACATGGAAGGAAAACAGTATATCTAGGTCATAGGAGATTTCTCAGACAAGGCCACCCATATTGCAGATTAAAGAAAGCTTTCTACAGTGGGCAAGAGTATGAAGATGCTCCAAAGCCATTGACTGGAGAGCAAGTTTATTAAAAAGTAATAAACATCAATGTTGTTTTCGGCAAGACTTTAAAGGGTCGAAGTGAAAAAAGTATATGGAAAAAGAGATCAATCTTCTTTGATCTTCAGTATTGGTAGAAACTTGATGTGAGGCATTGCATTGATGTCATGCATGTTGAGAAAAATGTGTGTGATAGTATTGTTGGAACATTTCTCAACATACAAGGTAGCTCCAAAGATGGTGTGAAGGCAAGATTGGACTTGCAAGAAATGGGAATTATGAGAGGATTTACATCCACCGTCTGATGGTAAGATGAATTATTGTCCCCCAGCTACTTATACTTTGTCCAAGGAGGAGAAAATAAGTATTTGTGAGTGTTTACAAACCATCAAAGTGTCATCAGGGTATGTTTCAAATCTTGCGAAGCTTGTGTCAGTGAAAAATTTGAAATTGGTCGGACAAAAGTCTCATGATTGTCATGTCTTAATGCAACAACTACTTCCAGTGGCAATTCGAGGCATCTTCGAAGATGATTTGAGTCACATTTTAACAAGACTTTGCTTCTTCTTCAACGCTATATGTAATAAAGTGCTTGAGATTGAGAAATTGGAAGAATTGGAATAGGAAGCATATCTTGTCTTGTGCCAACTTGAAAAACTCCTTCTCCCTACATTTTTATATATCATGTACATCTAATTGTTCATTTAGTAAGAGAGATTAAGATGTGTGTCCCTGTCTATTTAAGATGGATGTACCCAGTAGAAAGAGTCATGAAATTCTTAAAAGGGTATGTGAAGAATCCTAACCGACCAGAAGCATCCATTGTTCAAAAATATGTTTCTGAGAAAGCAATGAAATTTTGTTAACATTACTTGTCAAAAGTAAGACCTATTGGGCTTCCTAAGTTCCATGAAGAATCAAGGGGTAAATGTGGGGTTACAGTGAAGAGTGTTGACCTTGATGAAATGAAAAAAGTGCACTTACACATTTTGAATAACATTGATGAAGTTCAAGATTACATAGTCGCTCATAAATAACTTATAAGAAAAGAAAACATGAGAATGAGAATGATTGAGCAAAGATTGATTAGGGAGCACAATAAAACCTTCACACATTGGTTTGACGAAGAGGTTGAGAAAGAGGAATGTGTTTCTGACGTAGTTAAGTGGTTAGCGCTTGGTCTTGGGCTTGAAGTGATAAGTTAGACAACATTTGATATCAACGGGTATTCCTTCTATACAAAGTCTTTAGATGATAAGAGTATTGTTCAAAATAGTGGTGTTATATTAGTGGCTGAATCTATACACTTTTCTAGTTCAAAAGATAAGAAGCCTAAAGTGGCAACCATGCCTTATTATGGGGTCATTGAAGAGATTTGGGAGGTGGACTACATTAAATTTAGAGTGCCTATCTTCAAATGCAAGTGGATCAATGTCAATAATGGTATTCAGGTTGATCGACTAGGATTTACACTAGTTGATTTAAATAATAGAAGTTTTAGGGATGAACCTTTTATAATAGCAGACCAAGCAAAACAAGTTTTCTACATCACCGATCCTTTAAATAAAAGTTGGTCAGTGGTTTTGCAAGGAAAAAATGTATTTGATGTTGATGATAGAAATTGTTCAAACTTCAACATTTCTAAGACTTCTTCGTTCTCAAGAGGTCTACCTAAATTGAATGAAGAAGCAGAAGTGGATGATGAACATGGCACAAGAAATGATCACCATGAAGGGATATGGGAGGATATCCCTATATCCTAATTGTTCAAAAAGTTAGTTATTTCTTTTTAGATTGTGTTTAATTGTGTTAAAATTAGTCATTTATTTATTTATTTTATCAAATGTTATTTTCCTTTAAGTGACTTACCTTGTATTATTGTATAAGCAGGAACATGGAAGATCACAGTGGGCCTAGTGACAGTTAAAGTCGCCCTAGCAATAGATCCATTGGGTCAAGCAGCCAATCCACACAAAGGAGGGGTATAAGTGGTACAAGATTGAAGAAGGTCACTAAAGATCGGAACAATGGGCAAAAGATACCAATTCAATTTGATAGGTATTGGAAACCTATCTGGCCTAACGCAACTAGATATATCAGTTACGTTGGCCTCCTAGCAAGGAACAAGCCAAGCATCTTGGAAGAGGAGTGGGACAAAGTGCCAGACCATGTGAAGAACAATATTTGGGACACAATCTAGGTATAAAAACAATTTTATTAGTTTTCAAGTATTTAAGAATTATCATTTTCTTACTAACTATTTGAATGATAAATATTGCGGCTCACTTACAATGTTCCCGACAATGAGACCTTGAAGAACAAGACCCTATCCTATTGTTGCACACGCTGGAGGGCATTCAAGACATAGCTAGCTTGTAGTTATGTGCATAACAAGGTGAAAGATGGTGAACCTCAACCTACTCCTTGCAGCAAGTACCCATTTATAGATGAGGACATTTGGGAAGAATTCTACAAAATTTGAACTACTCCAAAAGCTTTGGTCAGTTGTTTTGAGCAATGTTTTATTTTATATTATTTTATTGTGATAATTAATAATTGTCTTTGAATTTTAATCATTTGATAAATTCTTGAATACAGCAAAAAAGGGCTAAAGCAATAGAGATTGGTAGCAAGAATGATTGCCCCCACACAATGTCTCATGGGGGCTATGCGAAAGCTGAGAAAGACTTGCTGGTAAGCAAGAAAAGGAGGTTGGAAGAACAAGCTCAATCCGATCCTTCTACCATTGTTACTCCACCATCTCTGATACATTGTGAAGATAGATGGAAGTACGCTCATTAAAAAAGAACTGGGCAATATACAAGTGAACGTGCTCGCATCATTCCTGAACAGATGGTAAGTAATTAATAATTCTCTGATTTACTAACATGACTATATTAATTCTTATGTCTATTATCTATATGTCATAGGACAAATTTAAACAACAAGAAGCAGTTGGAACCTTCAAGCCTGATGGGAGGAATGATGTTTTGACTGCTGCTGTGTGGAAACCAGATTATGCTGGGCGAGTAAGGGGAATTGGACGCGGGTTGGGCATAAGAGACTACTTCTGACGACCAACTTGTTTCTATCCCTCAAGTGTGGTGTCAAGGGATGAGATGGATGTTTTGTTGGATAAGGTGAGGGCAGAGGCAGAAGCTTCAGTATTTGCAAAATTAGAAGCAAGGTTAGAAGCCCAATTAGAAGCTCGAATGAATAAGATGAAAGATAAAATGATGTCTATGATGAGCTCTAAACAAGAGACAAGTGTCCCCAAGACGCCACCAGTTCTTCAAAGCACTAAAGAGAGCTATTCTACTATTGGACGTACATTAGAGGGTCACACCATTCTAAATGGTGAACATTGTGATCTGTATGTTGAGGATCCTTCAAGACGGTTAGTAGCATGTGGTAGCGTTTATACCTTGAGGTCAACTGTCCACCACACACAACTACAATATGATCAAGTGAGAGTTGTGGTTGAAGAGGTGATTATTGCAGATGCTCCTATCCCAATCCCCATGGATGAAGTGAAAAATGTGGGTAATGTTGTGAAAGCTTTCATCTTGTGGCCAAGGAGACTTGTTGATATGGTTCGAGCTGAAGCTAACCCTATCACAAATCCGATGCCAGCTCCATCCAATTAATCGACTTCACCCCCTCAATCCTAACTGACTGCCCTACAACGGGTGATTTTGATGTCATATGATATATCCTTTAAAGAAATGACATTGCCAATGGATCGGGCAGTTGTGGGGAAGGATGGGGTGCTCATCTATATTGAAAGGGAGGATTTAATTAGTATCCCTTGTAGCCCCAAAAGAACAGCTTACTAATGCGGTCGTCCAAGTGTTTTTAATGTAAGTGTTCTCTTATAAACTAGTTGTAATTAAAATATTTTAACCTTTACTAAAATGCTTGCTTCATAATAGGTACATGCATCGATAATTGGTTTCCTCTGGTAAGAGCAATAAATTTGGATTTCTCTGCCCAATTCACATCCAAGAGAAAGGGAACACCCCTTCTTTGAAACATCAATACTTATCTCAAAGACTCAGTGAAGGCAGAATTGAGTGTTTTATAGCACCCTACATCCACAGGTATTGCTTCTTAATGTTTCATTGCACCTTTCATAAAATTACTTTTGTATTTGACACATATTTTATTCATTTTTGTAGTGAGCATTGGCAGCTAGTCTTTTTATCTATGAAGACCAATATGATCGTCTTTTTATGCTTCCTTCACTACAAACCTAGAAAGGAATTAAAGAAGACAATGGATGGGTAAGTTTGCTTATGTATTATTATGAAGTACTATGAATTTTCATAAGTTACTAACCATGATTTTGATGCTAGGGCTATGAGGACATACCAAGTTGTTGCTTTAGGTAAGCGCGCGCGTGCATGAGGTGAAAGACCCTGAATGGATCACACCAAAGGTAAGAGCATGATGCTTGTTTGTGAATATTTTAAATGAGAGCTCACAATAATTCCTAGTAGATAAGTGATTTTTCTGATTCTGCTAATGACTTGTTCTCTTTACAAACTTGTAGGCAACTAAAAATGTCCAAATTATGTAGGTTATATGTGCTAAGACACATATTTAAAGTCATCTCTTTATAAATGACTGCGTTTACACAAGAGGTACCTATATTCTTCATTAATTTTTTTACACAATTTATTTTCTCTCATTTTGGATTTAGTTAATTTAATGATTTATATGACTTTGATATTTCAGATGTTTGAACTTGCCGAATCATTTCTTGAAGAGGATATCGACTACATCCATGAGTGTTGGTGTGAATATTTTATTGAGCTTTAGAACATTGAGTTGACATTGTTTATTTTTCTACTCTTGGATACTTAATTCATTTCACATGTTCTAAACATTTCATTGTTTATTTTTTTGATCTTGTTAACATTTGTACATTGTGTTGAGATAATGTTTTGATGATGACAATTATGTTTTTGAAATTATGATAAAATTCAATGTTTTCACAAAACTTTAAGTAATCTTCGAGTTTTAGTGAAAGTGTTGAGAATACTCGAGTTATAAAGTTCAATACTCGAGTTCCATTGTGTAAAAATGCTTTCAAAACTCAACACTTTCAAGAGAACTCAAGTTTTGGTGGAAGTGTTGTCAAAACTCGAGTTCTAAGAGTCAAAACTCGAGTATTGGGTTTTGAAACAAGTTTCAGAAATCCAAAACTCAGTAGAACTCAAGTTTTAACAAAAGTGTTGTCACAACTCGAGTTGTGTGTGACAGAACTTGAGTTTCGAGTGCTAAAACTGTTTTAGAAAACCAAAACTTTCAATGGAACTCAAGTTTTAATAGAAGTGTTGCTGAAACTCGAGTTATGCCTTGCAGAACTCGAGTATCGGGCTCTGTAAAGTTTTTGAATTACATAACTTCTTTCCAAAACTTGAAGTTTTAACAAAAGTTTTGATGTAACTCAAGTTATGAGAAGCAGAACTCGAGTTTCGAAGAGTGAGCTTCAAAACGTCTTTCACAACTTGAAATTTCAACAAGAGTTTTGAGATACAAAATATGAGTTTCGAGGTCTGAAAAATTTCTTGAACTACAAAAATTCTTTCAAAACTTGAGGTTTCAACAAAAGTTTTGATACAACTAGAGTTTTAAGAGCCAAAACTCGAGTTTCGAGGTGTGAACTTGTTTTAAACTCAAAACTTCCAATGAAACTCAAGTAGCAATGAAAGTTATGATTTCAAATACTTTGAACTTGAAGTTTTAGAGTATGAAACTCGAGTATCAAAGAACTTAGAATGTTTTAGCTTACAGAAACTTATGTAAACTCGAGTTTTAAGTTCTATAACTCAAGTATTGACAAAACTTTTATTAGAACTTGATGAATATTGAAAGTATTGTGTCAAATGAACTTCCAATCACTCGAGTTTCCCTATAATCACTTGAGTTATGAGAAAACTTTCAAGCTTTATCTACAAAACTCGAGTTACAACAAGAGTGTTCTAAAATCTTCACTGCTATTTCTTCAAACACTCGAGTTTTGTCATTTATCACTCGAGTTTGCTTTTACTGACGGTGTTTTAGTGTGTCAGAAGCTTTTCGTTATTCTCAAATCTTTCCTTCTTCATGCTACATTTATTTGAATCTCATCTACCCTCATAAATGCTCATTTATTTTAATGATTAACAGAGTATGGAACGTCTGATTGCCTCACCAGAAAAGGATTCAATGGACAAAATCACATAGACAACCATACCTCGTGTCAGAAGCATTTAATGCGGGAAGTTGAATGACGAAGATGAGAGTAACGGAAACTTAAATGTTTCTAACGGATAATTAATACTTCTCAACTATAAAAGGAGAAGCATTCAAGTTCAAAAGACAGAGAATGCAACTACTGAAAATCAATTTTATTGTTCTTCATCTACCTCCTCTGTTTTCATTCTCTCAATCATAAGTGCTTAGTGTTCATCATTTAATTCTCAGAAAGAAGAATATTCTTATACATACATTGATTCTGTGAGAGTAACTCAAGATTAGATAATCTTGAGTAGGAAAAGACACGAGTAAAAGTGTCAGTGGGTTGAATTGAGTTAGGAAGGGGGAGAGTCTTCCGTCATAGCTGTTGTAATTTTTGTTTATTAGTGGATTTGAAAAGCTTAGCGAATTCTGAGGACTGGACGTAGGTCAAGTGGACCAAACCAAGATAAATCTTTGTGTTCACTTTTCTTCACACTCTGTTTTATTTTCAAAAGTTTGCGAAAATTTAATTAGACCAATTCACCCCCCCCTCTTGGTCAAATCCTATCCTAACACATTGTTGTTCCTTAAGCCTATGAAACTGTGTTACTCTTGAATCTAAAAATTTTTGTACTCACTATTTTGGAATAGGAAATTGGGTTTAAGGATAAAATGGTATAAAGTTTAACGTTCTCACTATTTTTAGCAAAATTTTCAAGTGTTAGAATGATTTAGTGTGTTTGGTGAGATTACTGCTATCATAGGTGTGTCAGTGGTTTTATAAATGAGTTCTAAGGAATAAGTATTTTAGGTTGAGTAAACGAAATTGATGCAGGTGTGAAAAAATGGGGGTTGAGGAGAAATAACACTTTTTTTAAAAAAATAGCAGGTGCGGTCTAGAAAGTATATGTTTCTAGACCGCACCACTTGGTTGCTGTCTAAAATGTCATAGTTTCTAGATTGCACCTAAAGAAGTTCATATCTTTTTTCTATTTTAAGCACTTGTTAGGCTTTTTTTTTTAATTTAGACCGCATGTTAGGTGCAGTTTAAAAGGTTAATTTTTTAAACCTCATCTAAAAGACTATACTTTCTAAACCGGTGTTATCTAAACCACACCTTAGGGCGGTTTAAAAGGCCTTTTCTATGAGGTCTAAAAGACTTTTTTTCCACTAGTGTGCCTAGCCACTCATGGAAAGATGAAGCATCTCAACTTGATGTACTCCTAAGCTCCCCATTGTGGATGACAGCAGAAATGGTAGAGTTAGGGTTTTGGTGAGAGTAGAGATGAGAAGAAGGAGAATGAGAGTGAATGAGGAGGCTAGGTATGGAGTGATGGCTGTAATGTAATGAAAATTACCCTAAATAGGGTTTTCTTCCTGTTTGGGATGGTTCTGGGTCGATTTGTACAAGTGGGTAAGTTAATTTTCTAAATGGGGAGCGGATTAGGTTTACTAATATGAACTTTTCACCGTAGCAAACTGGTCCAAACACATCCAAGCAATTGTTCTTCATACTTCGCCGTAGCGATTGAATGAGTTGGCTGTGGCAAATTGTGGCCGAGAGGTTGGAAAGCTTGATTCTTCACCTCGATGAACTCCTCCAGTGGTGTTTTTTTCTTTCAACTCTCATGTGCTATTCTTCAGTTCTGGCTCCAACTAGAGTTCCCTGAAATGAATAGCAATAGTTTAAAGTACCGATTGCTAGAAATTGCTTTGGATGCAGTTAGTAATTAATTATGACAATTTTACCCTAAACAAGGTTAATTCAAAACAAAGACTCTAGCTTCCAATTAAGCACAATTATAATAAAAAATGAGCCAAGAAGTATGATAAATACCCTAAAAATAGCATAGAAATTTATAAACAAATGGAGCTCAATCAACAGTAATGGACTAAGAAGATAGCCGCCATTCATTAGGGAACCATTAGGAATGAGCAGAGATGGATCTATTACCCACATTGAGTCAATCTATCGTATGTTAATTATTACTCACCATTAGAGTAATTAACTTAATAAATATCACTACGTGAAAATCCTACTTGGATTGGGCCTAACTTTACTATAACCCACACTATCTTATACCTTTGGGTATTGAAGGATGTAGAACCTCTTTGTTAATCAATTTTTTTTTATTGTTTTTCACTCAATTTGATAATTCAAAAGTGCAAAACCTCTTGAGTTAGACTTTCAAATTTGTACACTCCAAATCAAAAACTACAAGTAGCCCAACAATAACTTTGCAAAAAGGAAAAAATAACAATTCAATAAATACAAGCGCTCAAGGTGGTTTGCATCTAAAACATGGAAAAAAAAATCTTATATGCATGGGTTGAATAATTTGGAACTGACTTACCATCAAACATGAGGTATATACATAACTCAAGTTTTAATGTAGAGAGTCTTTAGTTACATAACAAAATGATATTACCAAAAATGAGTTTACAAAGTTTTATAATATATCTTGTCATTAATGTAAGAGCCCATTGACATTTTTGAGGAGATTCAAAAAGCTAATTAACTAAATATTTATCATTTTTTCTGAACTAATTTGTCTGACTTATAAATTGATACATAATGTAATAATACATATAAATATTTCAGAATATATGTTATAGTTTAGTAATTTATTTAGTTTTTTTATTCATTCTATAAAAGTCAAATGGCACTTGTAGCTAGGGAAACATGACATCCAATCAAATTTTAGTTACATGAAATAATTGAAGAGCTAGATCTTTAACAGAGGGCACAGGATTGGAACCACTTGCTTTACAATAATATATGTTGTTTCATTAGACATGCCAATTAAAACGAGAAAAGCATGCAACAATAGTATGTATATATGGAAAAATGCAAGTAAAATATTACATGAGGGCCATTAATATATAGTATCATGTTTGAACTCACATTTTCCCCAAAGCTAAAATAGCTGCTTCATATGTCTTCTTTTCCCTCTCCGATTCCCTTCCACACTTTTTTTTTTGGTATAGGAAAAGTTTAGGTGAGTTGGGTCTCAAGTTCACCAGGGAAATAACTTGCCTCTAGGCTCTAAAAATACTTACAGAGATACTTACAGATTGCCTATCATCAAGATCTTCACATCAGCAACATGATTTAAACTTATGACTTTGGAGGCTGAGTCAATTCCTCACCAATTGAATCAACCTTTGTTGGTGATTCCATTCCACACTTTATTACATGATATAGGCCCTCCGTCCTCTCACGTCTCTCTATCTTAATTCTTGTTTGCTTTGCCTCTCTTCTCCTTTCCCCTTCCCCTATCCTACATCACACAATCTTTTTGTACAGGAGAGGTTATTGAAGTTATTGAAGCCTAGCATTCTTGAATGATGAAGGCACCTAAAATTCAAGATTCTTTATACCATACTAAACGAAAAACTCAAGCTGATATTTATGCAGCAAGTGATGGTTCCAAGAAGATAAAAAAAAAGGAGATTGTATACTACCTCGTGTCAGCTATGTCCCTTCAATTTTAGGGTTCTTCCTAAATTTTGTTTACTGTTTATTTGAATTATTAGATTCTACATAAAATAAGTGATATTTTGATATCTTATGAGCCAAAAATTTGTTCATTCTCAAATTTTTATGATTTTTAAAAAATCATAAAAATTGAAAACAATCAAAATGTGTTTCATTAGTAAAATTTAATGGTTTCTGAAATGTTAATTTGTTAGACATGTTTATTTAGTATGAAAGGTTGAGTTTTTTAATTGAAATTAAGATGAAATAATTTCAAATTTATAAATGCATCACAAAACATTGTAAAATATAATTAGTCTTTAATTCAACTCATAAAAAAGTGTACATTGTGTAAACGTTGCAAAATATATTAAACTTTTACTTCAAGTCATAAGAAAGAAGGCATACCATTGTTGCAAGCTAAAATATTCATATATGAATTTGCATTGAGTTGTTTTTGTTTCAAAAAGGTTGAATTGAATTGTTTGTAAAATTTAATTGTCAATTTTTTTTATGTATTTTTGACATTAAATTTAGCAGTTGTTTCAATTGCTTTTTTAAAATTACAAATATATGTTTTAAATTAATGCATCCAGAGTTAGCACAAATAAGTGAAAAAGAACAGAATTTAACAGTCAAAATTAACTTTTAATTGATAAGGCAAAAATGCGTATTTTTAACATTTCCTAAATGCTCTGAGCCAAGAAATTACCTTTGAATATCCAAAGCTCTTTCACAAAAACTCATGGAACAAAAAAATCTTTGACCATTAATTTTTAAGCACCCTATTGGCAAACATTATAAAAGTAAGAAAATAAATCATTGATATTCAGCTTATAGTCTGTGTTTGATCAAAAACCATTTGAATAAAAATCAAAAATATAAATATGTGTATGTATAATTTGGGTTAGTTTAAATATGATCTAAATAGTCCAAATTAATTAGAAAAAAACAATTAAGTCCAGTTAAAATATTAAAATTTAAATTTACGCCTACACCTTTGATAAATTTCTAATGAAGCTAAGAGTTAAAAGATAATAATACCCCTCTATAGTTAAAAAGGAAAATTGAAGGTAGAAAATTCTTTATTTGTCTCAGTCCTTCCTTTTTTTTCCCCGTTTCCTTTTTATTTCTTTAAACAAAACATCTAAAAATGCAGTCTCTCCCATGGATCCACATATAACTATTGACTATTAAAATATTAGGACAATGCTTTATTGCCCTCCGTTAAAATCACGCCCCACTGTTATCATTTTCAACTTGATGGTCCATTAATCCACATAGTTTCATAAGCATATGTGTGAATCACTGCACACCTCCCATGAAGTACAAAAGATCTACAATTTGAATGGATAAAAATAAAGCATTGTCGTATCACCCAAAATAAATAAATAAATAAAGCATTGCCTAAATATTTTAATAATAAGTAAAATCTATCAACACTTGGTAAAATGATAAGTAAAATTGTACATTCACATAAAAAATTTTAATGATGTAACTTATAAATAAAAATTTATCTTTTTGGCCTATAAATAGGACCAAAGGAGTATATATATAATAAGAAAATAATAAGAAGTTCCAAATGCTATTGCGCAAGAGAAAGGTAAAAATTAGCTAGAATGGCGTTTGTAAATGAGAGTTCTGGCACGGCGGAGACGTCCAAAGAAGAGACAGATGTCCTTGAACACAGTAGAAAGAAGGTGAGGAAGGGTGAAGGTTACATGGTCAGAGGCCGTGGAGTAGTTCCTCATGTGGAGGACTGGATGGAGGCTGAAAGGGAAGGTGACCAGGTGGTGGACGACGGCGAGACGAGACCAACCGAAGAGTTCTGTAAGACGTATAAGCAGGGGTGTGTAAATGGACATGCGAGTGAGGATGAAGGGGAAGAAGACCAGGATGCCTGGTGGCTGGATGACGGATGGAAAAGCCAGATAAGAGTGGAACACATAGTAAAGGGACCGAACATAACTCTCATGCCTGAGTTCCGCTCTGCACTGGCACGGAAATGGAAACGCTCACTCTTTGTTGCGGTAGTAGGATGAATGGTACGTGAGGATCAACTGAACCTGAAATTAAATAAGATATGGGGTGAGGTTATCACAGTTGACTGTGGTTGAGTTGGTATTAACGGGAGGGCCATGGTTGATATTCGATCACTATCTTAGTATGCAACCGTGGAAAGAAGATTTTGATCCGGATGATGAAGCAATAACAAAGGTTGCAGCCTGGATTCGTATCTCAAAGCTACCGCTAGATTATTATGACAAAGGGATCCTATATGTCATCGGGAACCAAATTGGACAAGTGTTGAAGGTAGATTCGAATACGATGAGAAAGTCAAAGGGTCGCTTCGCTCGTCTTTGTGTCCAACTCGATCTAACGAAACCACTGGTGTCGTGCATCATGGTGAACAGTAAAGAGAAAAAAATTGAATATGAGGGCCTCCACCTCATTTGCTTCAGATGTGGCAAGTATGGGCATGATAAGGATCGATACCAATCCGCTGTAGACAATCACGATGGATCTTAAGTAGGGAGAATGTATGAAGCTGCACCAGCTGGGCAAGAGACAACCGTCGAGCCGGAGTTGGCATTTGGGGAATGGATGTTGGTCCAAAGGAGCTTGAGGAGCCGACGACCGAATACCCAGGCTGGCAAAGGGAGAGACGTTCACCGTCCTTACCGCTATATCTGGACGCAATCCTCGGGATCACGCTTTAATGCTTTGGAGAAAATCATGGGAGAGAGTTCTAACGTGGAGCAGTTACATGTGCCGTTGAAAGAGAGTTCTAATGGTCCTAAAGTATGGAAAAAGCAAAATACGAGACGTGATAGCTGTGGGCCGAGGGTACACAGTCCAAAACAACATAAACTGGGCCATCACCCTCTTGTGGAGTATTTAGAGGCTAAGAATAGATTTGAGAATATGGGCCCTAATGTACAAGAATCTGGATGACTTACTATGGACCAAGTATCTGGCGTGTTAAGTTATAATCCCAGTAATGGACAAGACACTGAACACTTACGATGTAGCTCAACGGAGGGCTTGTGTTTACCGCATGCACCAACAGATACAGATGTAGGGGGAAATCCCTATGACCTTTGATTTGACCAAGTTTTACTACTGTAATTCATGTCTGATTGCATGATTTTATAGGAATTAACTGGTTTAAAATGCATGTTTCGATATGAATTGTAGCAGTATGCATTTATGGATTTTATTTCTCATTAGGCATTGTTTGTTAATGTAAAAATATCTAATTGTGCATTATTTTAATTAATCCTTATAAGTGAGTTGAGATTAGATTTTACTAGAGCCTAAAATGATTTTTCAGGTCAAGGAGTCAAGAGGAAAATGCCTAAAGAGGGCTCAACTTTGAGGAAAAGTTGTGAAATGGCCAACTAAATGAAGCTGCGCGTTTTGGCTTTCAGGTCGTGACTTATAACTATTACGTCGCGACTCAAATGACTAATAGGTCGCGACTTGAATGAAAGTATGTCGCGACTTAAATACATCTGAGGCAGAATCAGGTTATATACCTCAGATTGCGATTTTTGGAAGGGGATTATGGAATGCCAGCCGCCTACACTCATGCAAACTTTTCCCTTTTTGTCTTCTAGGGTTCTTCAAGGGTTCTTGAAGTTCTCCCACTCCTAATCATTGATTGGGATCCATTTCTACTCACCATTCCACCACCTTCTGCTTCATCCATAATTCCACTCCATCTTCCATGGCTATTGCTGAGATTCCAAGACTTCCAACAACTATTCCTGAGGCCATGAGAGGCTAAAACGTTTTGCCTTGAGGAGTTTGATGAGAGCCTGAGCTTGGGACTTCATTTGGGGAGTTTTACTTCATCCTTTCCATTATTGTTCATATCATTGCAGTTA
>QFDD01003388.1:0-18484 GCA_006871305.1 Vachellia collinsii | reverse complement strand
TTGTTTAGCACTTCAAAGTGCAAGACAAATAACTTGTTCATAGGAGATATTATGTGTTTAATTTATTCAATTGATGCACTTTTTCCTACTACATCAACTCTATTATTTATGTCTAGAGTTGTTAATATGGGTTGAACTCTTGTATTGAGTGAGCTTATAGATTGGATCAAGAATAATAGCCATTCTTTAAAAGTAGTTGGAACAAATTATCTAATATTCCTTCGATATGGAAAAATCTTAAAAATGTTGAAGTAAGGTATCAAAAGGGGATACGATAGAGTAACGAGGAAAATTTTAAGTCATAGGACAATGTCTCAAAAATAAATACTAGATATATTCTCTTTTTCCTCCTCTTATTTGTTTGGAGGCTAGCAAGGCCAAGGCTCTGAGCATGTTTATAAATAAGCAAACTAATCAAGTAATAGAATAGGATTTGGAAAATGGCCATAGCCACGTTCTTGCCAATGCTAGCATGTCTTAATCCCAATTAACCCTAGTGTAATGCCACTTGTTCTCTTGTTCTATGTTAAATTTGACACCTGTAATTAATATTAAAGGCAAGGATTAAGGCCAAAAACGTTGACTAGCTACTAAATATATGAGCAAAATAAAATCCTAATATGCACATATAAAATTAATTAAAATTATGTCCACAAGCCATGCATGTTATAAAATGGACGTCCCATGATCCAACATTGATTCAAGTGGCAAGCATTTTCTACTTGACCATAAATCATTCTCTTTAGTGCCTCTTCTATCATCTATATATCTCTTGTCTTTGCATTTCAAAAGTTGATTTATTCTGGTATTTTTGAAACTTGAACTGTTTGTTTTAAAAACCCTCACCTGATTTGGCTGCAGTTTGCTCTTTACTTAATAACGTCCATCGTAAAATTGATTCTTGAAATATATTTCATCAAAAAATCGACAAATTCAAGCTCAAATCTTGTTTTTATCCATGAACATATATATATATATATATTATTGAAAAAATGACAGTAGGGTCCCAATGAAGTACCAAAATATCAAAAAAGTCCAAAGACTTGTCAACAGTGATTTGAAACTTATCAATAATGATTTGGAGACTTGTCAAATAGTAACTTGGGACTTATCAATAAAACTTTTTTTGGATACTTTGGTGCTTCAGTGAGACTCTGATGTCATTTTCCTTATATTTTTTCCTCAATTCCTAGCTGATTCACTTAATTTCCCATACAAAGAAAACCTTCTTTCCATTAATAATGGCAAGGTGAAAAAACTCCTTTAGAGGTTAATATTTTTACCTTGGCCAATGTACGTACTCAATCTTGTTTTACGTTAATTAGGGACCAATCAAGATATAAGATAATGCTTAAATCTTTAGAACTTCCACCCAAAATAAATAGACTTGTAGGATGAATTCTCCTCAGCCATATGCATTAATAAGAAAAAGTTATGATTTAACCTAATGAAAATCATTTTTCGTTCCAGTTTGTCTTTTTCTTACTGATATTTGTTTTAATTTTCCTTAAATTTTAACACATTCGATAACATTAAATGAGTTAAATATAATTTTAATCCCTCATTTTTTGTCATATGAATCACTTTGGTCCCTTCACTTTTCATTTGAAGCAAAATGGTCCTTCACTTTAGTGAAGTAAGTGAATAACTAATGCCCGGTTTGTTACAAAGAAAGTGAGGCATTGAAAGTGAAATTGGAGTAGGAAGTGAAAATTTAAATCATTTGGTAAGAAGATGCCCACTTCCATGTAAGCCGCAGTCCCATCAAATTTGGGAAGTATCACTTCTATCACTACCCCCTGAGGAACTGACCTCCAGTTCTTGAGAATTATGGGTGTGGGCTTTTTACCCCTTGAAAAAAGACCACGAAGGGAGCTGATGAAGACGACGAAGGACGACAGTCTCCAACAAGAACGATGGAAGACTGTGACAACTCTGTTGAGGACAACGATGATGACTCCGTTGAGGACGGCGGCGACGATTCCATGGTGAACAACGGCAAATGGTTCTGACTCTTATTTTGTCTTCTCCATCCTTCGATCTGCAACCCGGCTTTGTATCCCTCAGCGACGGCGGCAACTCGTCTTGACCAGTGGAGGTGCAACTCAGCCATGTGACGATTTGGGTCCTCAATTTCTCTGGGTTTAGATCTTTTTTCATGTTCCTTTGATTTGTAAATTAGGACAAAGTATTGTTTTTGGAACTGTCACTGTAAAAGGCGTTCAGTGGATTGAACTTCGGGCGATGGTGGTGGTCCATGAAGATATGGGACGGCGGATCTGATGGCTTGTTGATGCCTAGAGGTGGTAGAGATTTGTTTTGGATAAAGGACATTGTAGTATATTTATATTATGAATATACATTTTAAATAAAAGTTATATCTCACTTCCATTTTCCTACTAAACATATTTTATAACTCACTTCCATCTCCAATACCAATTTCACTTTCAATTCCATCAAAAGCTCAACATTAAATTTTAGAAAATTTCACAAATTCCTTTTTTTACCTTCAATAAAAGTATGTGTTTAGTACTTTAAATTTACTTCAAGTTTCAGCTTAATCCCTTAAGTTTAAAAAGTACAATTTTAATCCTTTAATATTAACATCGTTAATTTTACTTAATTGAAAATGGTGATTCAACAAATTTAAATGGTAATTCTGCAATTAAATACTGACAAAATATGGTTAAATTTTAAATTATAAAAATAAGTATATTAAATAATTAATATTTAAATACATTTTAACATCATTTAATTGTAGAATGGTGATTGAATTAATATTTTCCATTAAGTAAAACTAAGGTGTTAACGGTAAATGACTAAAAGTGCATTTTTTAAACTTAAGGGATCAAATTGAAACTTGATATAAACTTAAAAGACTAAATATATACTTTAATCTTTTTGAAAATATATAACCTTAAGGATTCCGAAGGGGACCTTTGTCGCCGCTGAAGAGTATCTTCAACAACGACTTATTTTTGTCACCGCTGATACCTTCAGCGACAGTTTCTTCTGAGCTGTCGCTAAAAGTCAATTTTTTTGTAGTGTCATCTCCTTTTCCCAACACTTGTCCTTTGTTTAAAACATAAAATCAATATTTGTGTCAGATTTGATCTTTTATAAAATTATTATAAAAATCTTAAATTATAATAAGAAAAATAATTAATTAATACAAATTGATAAAGTTTGATATCAATAATTCAATATGACAATAAATAAAACAAAAATAATATTTTGTATAAAACTAAATCTTAATCATTCAAATGGTAATCTTATGGTTAAAAAATGAAGAGGAGGGAAGAGTATAGGAAGGGAAGAGCCGAAGAGGAGGGGTTCCAAACCAGCAGAGCTGAGAAGGGTGACTCCATTTATCTTCATCTCCGCTATTGGATGAACTTCCAAATGGTTGAGGTTTAACATTTAATAATAAAATATTATAATCTTAAATAACAAAAATACGCATAAATATCTCATAAGTGCAGGGGATAAAAAGTGAAAAAAATTATAAAATAATTTAATAAAAGTTGACCGTATTGAAGTGTATGGATATAATTTTATCAATTTAAATTTATTTTTATATGTTTTTTTTATTTAATATTACAATAATATGATTATTAGATTTTTTTGGCATTAATTATTAAATATTAAATACCGACCATTAGAAGTTGATCCAATGTTGGAGATATATGTGGAGATGAATGTAAATAGAGACACCCCTTTCAAAGTATTCTCTCCTCCCTCTATTTACTTGTTTTCTCCCTTATTTCTTGTTTTCGTCCGTCCTCTCTCCATTCTCTTGCTTATATATATATATATATATATATATATATATATATATATATATTCTTACATAAATGGTTATATGGCACATATATAACTCTTTGAAACTATGACTTCTACATAAATTTTTAGGATTAGCCTGAGAAGTATGAAAAACAACACAACACACACATATTTATGTAGATTTTTATGTAAATGGTTATGTGGTACATATATAACTCTCCCAAACTATGACTTGTATGTAAATTGTTAGAATTAGGTTGAGGACTATAACTCATTTGCGTTGAATGTCTCTCGTTCTTTCCTCCCTCTATTTATCTATTTTCTCCTTCATTCTTGTTGTTCTCTGTCCTCTCCACTAACACACACACACACACACACACATGTAGATTCTTAGGTAAATGGTTATGTGATACGTATGTAACTCTCTCAAACTATGACTTGTACTTAAATTGTTAGAATTAGGTTGATGACTATAAAAGAAAAATACAACTCATTTGCTTTGAATGTCTCTCATTCTCTCCTCCTTCGATTTGTCTGTTTTCTCCCTCCTCTCTTATTGTTCTTTATCTTCTCTAACATATGTATGTACATCCAGACGTAAATGGTTATGTGGTACATATATAAACACTGTTAAACTATGACATGTAATTAGTTGTTAATGAATGTGAGCCTATAATAGGAACCACCATACTTTTGAGTATTTGAATTTTCATCGAAAAAGAAGTTCACATTTATCACTTAATGATACATCAGTTAGAATTATATCCAGTAAAAAGATATATGTGCTTAAAAAAAGAATGTTTTAAAAAAAGATAAAACACTCATGGTATATGAAATCATATAATCATTTTCTGACCTCAAAAACTAAATAATTATAATATGAACCATGTTTAAAATGTGACACAAGGTTATGAGATAACCGATAAGAATCATTTTTACCAATCAACTATAGAAGTAGTGGTTATTCTTGCATAAATTTCTTGAACCCAAAAATATTTTTACCAAACATATCAAATGCAAATCAACCATGTTTCTTTTTAAATTTAACTGTCAAAATTACTGTCAATTAATCCGTACATCTTAACACTTAAAAAATGACTTTATTTTAATAAAAAAAAATTTAAATAACACCTTCCTCTCATAAAATAGTCCAATAATAAAAGCCTCTTTAATATGTGAAATTATTGTGGATAATCTATGAAAAATATTATAAATTTAGAAGAAAAGACAAATTGATGTCTTATATTTAAGATTAAGGCAAACCCCTTTATTAGATCTTATAATTAGAGTAAGAGAGTGTTGTTTAATTGATAATTTCAAATTTTTACTACATTATGCATAATTATGAAGATATCTATACAAGGATCAAGAAATTTTGTTAGTCCCTTCTTCCAAATAATATCAAGCCTATTATTTGTGTTGGTATTTGGTTGCATGGTTTTTAATATAAGAATAATTTGTATTTATTTTATTTTAGTGTTATGGATGAATATTTTACCATACACACTTGATAATTTTAGTGTGAATATGTGATTGTTATTATTTACCCTTTAGAGAGTATTTCATGGATGAAAATTCAACAAGGTTTAGCTGATCATAGCAGTGAATCAATACCCTAAGCGATCTGATTGATATTTTTGGACAAATTGATTGAGTTGAATTTATTTATTTTCCTTTCTAAACCTGAAATGATATCGTTTTGAATTTAAAAGAGAGAGAGATAGTAGCCTATCGTAGTTATACTTTAGTAACTTTATTCTATTGGTTTGTGTGTAGTTTATACATCAATATTGTATTTACTTGTGAACTAAAGGCCTAGAGGTTGCATTCCTTTTGAATGATCCCATTGCAACCCTATTTCATTACCAGCATTCAAACTCCTTTTGTAAAAGTCTTTATCTCAAAATCCTGTTATACTGATCTTCCTCTTCTTCAAAACCAGTTGGTGTTGAGGTGATCAGTATCAACATTCCAAATTTCAAGTACAGTTCCCTCTCCAGTTTGAGCATCACTTGCAGCATCTTCACTTAACACGGGCAGCACCAATATTGCCACTGATCTTTCAACATAACCTTTTGGGATTTAATTGTTTATTTAATTGAAACTTCTAGATCTATAACTAATCAAGCACGGTTAATAACACTGAAATTGAAAGTGATCATTGGAGGGATCCCATTGCAACCCTATTTCATAACCAGCATTCAAACTCCTTCTTTTGTAAAAGTCTTTATTCCACAATCCTGTTATACTCATCTTCTTCTTCTTCTTCAAAACAGTTGGTGCTGAGATTCAGTATCAACATCCCAAATTTGGGGCTGAGATGTTGGGACTGAGGTGTCAGCTGTGCACCCCCAGCTGTATCTCAATTTTGGGGTACTTCCCAAATGTATTTTTCTTGCTTCTTTATATCATTAAGTTCTGTGACATTTTGATATCTTATGGATAAAAAAATGGTTTAGTTTTTAATTTTTTATGATTTTTTTAAATATAAATATATTAAAAAACATCAAACTTATCCAAATTTTAGAGGGTGTATACTTAAAAAATCATAAAAAAAAATTGAAAAATGAACAATTTTTTACTCATAAAATATCAAAATGTCAATTACTTTATATAGAATCCAATAAAGCAAATAAACAAAATATATATATGTGTGTGTGTGTGTGTGTGTGGAAAGCATCCCAAATCTGGGGAGCAGCTGAGGACGCATAACTGACGCCCCAAATTCCCCAAATTTCAAGTGTAGTTCCCTCTACAGTTTGAGCATGACTTGCAGCATCTTCATCACTTAACACAGGTAGCACTATCTCGTTAACTTGATCTGCATATAATACAAGCTTGTTGATATAGGAAGTATCATTGTCTGTGATAACCTTTTTGACCCTCCATGGATTGCTGTAGAGCTCTAGTGTAAGTGAAATTCCCACACCTTCCATGAAAATTAATCAAATTTTGACAAGAATGAGACAGTAAACTTGCGAGATTACTGTGAGGTAGCTTATTTGGTAAGTGTTTTCTTATATAGACTCATGTAAACTTGCTTTTCAAGTAATTGTATATTGGCCTTTCATTAGGAGAGATTTGAGAAATTTCCTGGGAAAATTGGTGAAAACTTCCTTTATGAAAATTTTATTGCCCATGAATATATTTTTATATAAGGAAAGTATAGCTGCTCTGTAAATTTTGTACATACAGAATAGTGATGCTCTAATTTAGGTATTTTCACTAATAAAATTTAAAAAATGGAGACTTTTTTTTTTACTAGCTTTTCCAAATCTTTTTCCACACATGTGGAATTTTCTTTGCAAGTAATAAGCAAAAGTCTATCCTTTATACTTTATATTCTTATTTGATCCTTTAAATTTATAAGCAAAAGTTTACCTGTTATCCTTTCAAATTCTCTAAATTTAATATTGTTAGTTTTATTAAGTAAAAATTGTTGATGTTGAAATTTTAAATTTTATTAAAACATTCTCAAATTTTGACAAATTAAGTCTAATTTTTTTTAAAATAACAATGATTGGTACAAAAAATATAATTTGAGACTAATAGTGTTAGAGTTATAGGATTGAAAAGATATTCTATACCATTAAATTATTGAAATAAATTTTAATACAAAATTAGAGTATTAAAAGTACACTTTCCCAAAAAATGATTAAAATTAGGAAATTTAATTTTCTTGTAGTAAATCCGTGTACAAAAGCTTATTTTCCAACTAATTATAATTAGTGTATGCCCAAAAAATGACTTTGGATTAGACCAATCTGAGGCCCAGTCCACAGGCCCATGGGAAGACATGATTTAACTGAAGGTGTAACAGTCAGTCAGTGAGGGGACAAGTGGAGGCTTCCCAGGCAGATCTGTCCTCAGCATCCCACAGATCTTGGGTGGACAGTTAGATCCACAAATTTAGCATCCACCACTCCTAGATTTTTGGGGGACCGTTAGACAGACTGGATAGGCGACAAGGGGGCTTAGACCACTTATTTATTCTTGCTGTACCTCATATGAGGGGGACTTTTTTTTCAGATTCCAGGGCCTCTCTCTTACGCTCTGCGATTTTATCATCTCCCTCACAGTCCAGATCACTCAAATCCTCATGTATCTCAACAAGAGTTATCAATACAATTATTTTCATTCGTCTTGCATTAGAAGCAGTAGCTTTATTTCCTTTTAATACTGTTGGTGACCCCAAACCTCCTTTAATTTATTTATCGACTGAAATTTGCACAAACAATTAGGAAACTCTATATTTATGTTATAATTCCTTTGATTTTTGTTCAGGTAGCCAAGGTTTTGACTCATGACCCCACTATGATAAAATAAAAATAATTGAAAACAGAAACTATGTATGTATGTATGTATGTATGAGAATAATCAAGGACAACTCGTCGTATAGGTGAAATTCTTTGTTCATAGATTGGGAAAGCTGAGAATACGAGAAGCCAGTGGGTAGCTTAGTGCCATTATCGGAAATAGACAATGTAGTGAAGCTCCCAACCACACTTGAGCTCAAATCTTCCGAATCTAACCAACAAAACCGAACATGGCTTTACAAGTCCACTTCTTCTCCTCCCTCACCAACAGAACTTGTCATTTTCATCACACCCTTCTCTTCTCCTCTCCTTCACAACCCTCCTTCACTGTCCGATCCCAGAAGCCCTCAGATTCCTCAAATCCTGCCACCAATTTCGACGATTCTGACTCAGTTTCGACTTCTCCTCAGAAATCTAGCGCACCTGGGGTTGGATTCGGTTCTTCGTCGTCGTCGTCGAATTTGGGTAAGAAAAATGCTAGTGCGTCGACTAGTAATAAGAAGCAGAAGGGTAAAAGAGAGAGGGCCTCCATAATTCGCCGTTCCCCTGTTGAGAAGCCAGCGTTTGTATCGGAAATAGATGAGGCTAAAGCGAAGGAGGTCCGTAAGAATGAAAGCGCTTTTCTTCTTACCTGGTTGGGTTTTGGCGCTGTCATTCTAATGGAGGGCCTTTTTATTGCGGCATCAGGTATGTCTAGATTTCTGGGGACGTATTATCGTAGTTAACTAGCTTTAACTCCTGAAATTAGTGAATACACAAGCAACAAATTATGTATGCGAAATAATACATCGCTATGAGTTGGTTTTCTCATATTCTATCTGTGACTTGGATGAAGGAGTAATGTGCAATGAATTTGTTATTTCTTGAATTCTCTTAGTATTCACTAATTCTTGGACTAAAGTTGCATAGTTATAACGATTATGGAGCCAAGTTATCAGTTTACTTTTTCCCCCTTAACCGCCTCCTGTTCTTTTTTGTGGGTATGATTTTGATCGTAACTTTTAGCTAGCTAAGTAATACGACTCGTGATATTTGAGTCTTGCCTCATTTTGTGCGTAATTATGAATTTCATTTTCGGCGTCGTGGAATTTTTCTTTCCATCGGTTGATTTTTACTGTTTGTTGGAAGTTTGCATTAAAGGAACTGTCCATTCTCAAGCCATTGATGTTTGTGCAAGTTTTTTTTTCTTGGATATACGTGAATTAGATAAGGTTGAATTTGTGTCAATATCTCGATCTATGTATAAAGAATGGGTTGGCCACTTTCCTGTCTTTAGCAGTATCCTAGATGATAACTTTATACAAGTCTTTACTTTGTGTCTTCTGAAGTTGCGGGCACCTTCAGGCTTGGTGGTCGCTTTATTGGTTTAATCTATGCAGTTAATTACAAACACTTCAAAAAGGAACCATGTCTCTGTGACTTTGTCTATAATGGGAGAGCGGTGTCATTTTTTCTTCTCTTCTGTGACATTATTCAATTTTCTGTGCAGGCTTCCTACCAGATGAGTTGGACAAATTTGGTGTGAACTATATTTACCCTTCTTTTACCCCAACAGTCTTCGTGTTTGTTGCCGGAACAGTTGTATACGGAGTGTATAAATATCTGCAGAATGAGAAAATAGAAGGTCAGGAATAATGTGAGGAGTCTAAAATTAGAAAATTGGAAGCCCAACTAGGTAAAGTAACTACAATCACATTCCCTAAGTTGTAGTTTGCTTCATGCCCTTTCTTATTGGTAAAAAAGGCGTCAAATATAAAAAGATGATTTTGGGTGCTTTGCACTTCAATGAGAATCACTTTTCAGTTGATCCTTTGGGCAACAAGCTGATGTGCCATCATGCACTGTGTGTTTTGAAAATTTTGGGGTTTTTTTTTCCTATATTGTATCTTATTGATGATACTCACATGTTAGTGCTTCTTGTTGCTAATAGAATACTCCTGGGGATGTTGTTTGCTACAAGCTTTATAACAGGCTTGCTTGCCCACCCTTCCTTTACTTATAGTGGTTCCTCTTTTAAACTGTTGATATGTTAGTCTTTTGTAGAATGTAATAATCTTTTTTCATAGAAACTGGACTAGTACCTTGTCTTCGCAGCTCTCCCTCTGGACGTCCCTCTGTTTATTTTTGTCCGAACAGAAATGTGATGATTTTGCACAACCCTTTGACTTTGGGCCTTTCTCTTCATATCACTGGCAGGCTAATAATGATATTTCCCATGGAAATTATTCCAAACAGAAAGTGTCTACACTTTTGGTTAATTGCGCATTTTATAATTCTTATTGACGTAATGGTGAGGAACCAATTAAAATAATCAGTTGCTGTTATCTTGTTTGTGCACATTCAAAATTTTGGGTGATTACTGTTCTATTAATTCCTGAGGCAAGGTTTTGTGTATCTAAATCCATGCATCATCCGGCCAAGACCTAGCTTAGAAGGGGGCAATCTCTTGGCTTATAAAAGCAATTTATGGAATTTCTTTTATATCTTATTTAGGAAATTAAACTTTCACTGACGTTCAATCTCCACTGTTGGCCAAAAAAGTTCAATATTCTCACATTTGGTCGGAAATGAAAGATAAATATATTAGATAGTGAAAAGAGCCAATGAGAACTGTAACTTGTTGCTTGAGATAAAAAATCACAAAGATAAAAGTATTCAAGATATGCATGGAAGACTCAAGGTGTGTAAGCAATTTTGATGCTATTTTCAGTTTTGCAGGCATGCTTTTATGGAAAGAGCTACGTTGAAGATTGTAGCTAAACGGTATATTATATACATGAGAACTAATTAGATTCAAATAATATGTCAAATAGTATAAAACAAATATAAAATCAATTTCATACATGCATGTAAAGTTTTAGGGGGCGTATGATGAGAATCCAACGCTAGTAATACTTAAATATGAAACTACTCTCTTCTTCCGTGGAGGGGGGGGGGGAGTGATTACAGTAGCTAAAAACTGACTCAAGAGATTTAAGAAAGGAACAGTAACCCACAAAGCTCACAGCACCCAAATCTCTATCCCTTCGGCCAGGCCCTTGTACTCTCTTTTATCTCCAGTCCCTTCTCATAGGCCTTGATACTCTGTCGCCCAAAAATTATGGGACTTTTTACCCTTCCAACCACCCTCCCCCTTTCCTCCAACCAAAAAAAGATGATCATTGAATTTTGTTCCATATTATGGTTGCATGTGCCTTTTTTCTTATTATGAAATCATTTATTGTTTTTGGATATTGTGGTCACTTTGAACATACCCATAGACTTAACATGATTGAATGCAACAGAACTGCTATCTACTTATCCTTTGTGAAGTACTCTTACCTGTCTCTGGCCATGACAGTCTCACAGTCTTCATTTTCGCTGCTGGAAATGTGAGAGTGGATCGCAAATGAGACCAATAACAGTTTAATACTATTTTTTAGCTTGTGAATTTGACCATTTAATGTATTGGAAAGAAACTTTAGTTAGAAACTTTATCAGTAGGAACTTTAGTTAAAACTTTATCAGTAGATTCTTTGGGCCATCCAAAAGGCTGTTGCAGACAAGTTATGAAAATCTTTGAAGTGCTACATTTTAACTACAAGAGTTAACCGTGGTTTTGATGTTGTATTCATTGATAATTGTCCGTTTCAAATACCTGAATAGCTTTGTTTTAATTCCTGATCATTTGTTGTAGTTGTTATCCCAACTCTCATGTCCCAACTCTCTACCACGTGGTTTATTCTGTTCATAAATATTTAGACCAATGTGTCTTAAGTTGTTTGGAAAAATATTGGAACAAGTTTTGGTTGTTTCTGCCAAAACAATGATTTTGGCACTTTTTTTTTTCCCCGGTATAACTTTAGCGAGAGTTTAACCTGTGTATCGCTTGTTTGGGTTACCTATTCGAAGGGAGAAAAGGTTAGGCTATTAGATTTCTAGTTTTGAACTCTGCATCTTTATTTGGTATCATACACTGCATGTTGTCATTGCCTTGATCTTTGCACGAGGGGAAATAGGATTAAATGATGCTTCATGTTATAAACCATGGCATTCATAATCTCTTGTTCTTTTATCTGAAAAGCATAGACATTTAGTCAAATATGGGTTCACAGCGGAGACACTTGCACTGCAAAATCTGAAGCCTCCTAGTACATTCCTTTGAGCTGTGCTTTTTTCACCATCATATGTTTGTAATGGCCATTCTCGTATGAAATGCCTATTTGCATAATTAGGCACCATTATAGTATACATAAAATCTAGGGAAATTATTGTAAAGTCTAGACAAGAGACTTAATATCAGTAAGGCCTCAAGATGTTAATAACTAGTTAAAAAGCATCATGAACAAATGAATGAACTACCATTAACAACATTTGGGAACCCTGCTGATATTATTCTTTTATTTGGAACTCCACAGTAATTTCCCCTAAAATCTGTATCTTTATATATCACAATGGGAGGAAGTTTACTGCTGTCAGGGCATAGATTTGTTTTTTATCTTTCAAGGAAAATTAATCTATAAATCCATATAGTTTTACATATTTTTAATTAAGTTCCTGTAGTTTTTCTTTTTCTGAAGATTTTGGTTGTGGATAGAGTATTGCAATCTATGTAGCTGATGCTAGTGTGACCCTAGAAGATAAGGCCGCTTGTTTTAAATCAAGCTCCCTAACATCTTAATGTTATATCAAACTACGACTCCTTCAAATTGGGTCTGATCAAATAGAGCTACAAGGACACCTAATCTTTTCCAATTAGATTTTAAATGTGACTGCATGCCAAGGTTTCAAATTCAACATTACTGGTGAAGTTATCACAATTCTCTAATAATTTAAGCTATGTGGTTATAATTGAATCTGTTCATTTTTCTTACGTTTTTTTTTAAGTTAAAATGGAATCGATATTAAACTAAATATGTACAGAGATACAAGCTCGACTGCTAAACTAAGTGCCAGATGAAATCGGGCAGGCACTAGAATGATCAGTGTGATTAGCAAGAGTACAGAGGGTAGAGAGAAATTGTTCAGAAGTGCTGGAAACATTAGAGAAAATTCTGGTGTCCCTGTTTGTCCACAATTTCCGTACAAAAATCTGTTCATTTTTCTTACTGCTAGTCTGCTAGTGTTATTTTCACATTCTTAGATACAAAAAGATTAAAAAAAAAAAAGACCAAAAGAAGAAGAAAGGAAAACTACCATTAAAAATTAATTAAAAAATTAAATCTGCTATTATATCTTTGTAAAAAATCAGTTATAAAAATGTTGATTGTATAATATAAAAATTCAGTTACATAATGTAAAAATTCTATTATATAATATGAAAGATTTATCACATAATTTAAAAGGTTTTACCCTAACAAATTAATTTCTACTTGTCCCCGTTCATCCAAAAAAGAAATCAAAAATTGTTCGTCCAGCTTTTTGGAGGCGTAGTGTTATAGGAAGTACTATGCTGTTCCCTGTAGAGGAGCAAAGAATCTTTGATTGCGGGTAACGGTACAATCAAAATTTTGTTACCATTTGACTAAATTTTTAAATATTTGACTGACTGATTGATTCGTATGGGTCTTTTGAAGATGCATGTATTGCATGGGATGGGACACACAATGCATATATTATTGAGAAGAAATCAAAATTACCTATCACTACTTATTGAGGTGACATTAAATTTAAAAATCAACATATTTGGCAAAAAAAAAATATTAATTGAAGTTTTGCCCTGTCTGTCTTTTCCATTGCATTACTATTTACTGCCTTGTTCCTTATTAAAAGAACTAAAATTATCTTTTACTGATTACTTAATTAGGGGCATGATTGATGTATGGATTAGATGAAAAGGAAAAAATAAAAATAATTTTGTAGGATAATAAATGTTTCGTTTTCTTGAATTAAAAAAAAATATAGTCAACAGATACTGTTATTGTTAAAGAATAATAGGGAAAATCATTACCCACAAGTGTTTTCTTTACAAAGAAAATTTATACAAGTGGAGTCCTGAATAAATATTGGTTCAAGTGGAAGGAGTTTATCTTTTTGAAAAGGATTTTTGAATATATGAATGTAGAAAAATCATTTGAAAAATTGAGTCGAATAATACTTGAAAAACATTGAAATAGTCATGAAGAGGTGTCAACATCTATCGGATGCCACCTCAAATATGATTGCATTCAGTACAAGGATGTATGTGCTTAATCAAAAGAAATAGTCATATGAGAAAGAGTTAATGTATAATTTTAGCAATGAAATTTTTTCATCAGAAGCGTTTGATACAATTTTATTTTGAATGATGTAAAATAGACACAATCTTTTAAAAATGATTTGGTTTTAACATCTATGTTAAATTGCGGTAAACGTATGTTATAAAGCTAGAAAGATAACAAATAAATCCCACACAAAAAAAAACACAGAGAGATGAATCTTTAGGTAAATTTAACGAAATAGCTAAAATTGTATAATTTTTTAAAAGAATGTATCTACTTTTATACCATTTAAAACTTAATTATATTAGATGCACATGGTAAAAACTTCATTGCTGAAAGCTCACTTTCACACTATAAGAAAATAATAAGGATTATTACTATAATGTTCTAAGTAAAGAAAGTAATCACTAAAAATTTCACAAGTGAACGACATGTATCTATTATCAAATTTTTTATATAAAAATTTTTCATTGATAGATAGTGTATATATATTTGTTAGACAAAAAAAGTTTAGATGAATTGGGGTCATGGGGCTCACCGGAATCAAGGCACGTGGGATTTGAACTGACATCCTTATAAGTTATGAATCACTTTTTACCAACTGAACTTATCTTTGTTTGCAAATAATAGTATATTTACTTAGGATATATTTGTGAACAGCTTTTGAAAAGTGATTTCACACAATCCTAGGTAAACATGTGAGAGAGTTTTATTTCAATTTGTGTGAAAATATTTTTCAGAAATGGTTGTCAAAAAACATGTTCTTCTCGTGGAATCTTTTGGCCAAAAATATCTTTTTTTTATACATGGCCACAAAACTGTTATTGGGACCTTACAGTGACTCAAACATGGAAACAGGTAAGATTCCCCGGCCCAAAAAGACAAAAGAAAGAAAAAGACTTTGGGAGGAAGAGATCATGAATCATGAAAATCACAATAAAAACTTTATTTTATCTTCTTTTACTTTCTTTAAAAAAGTTTTGTGAGTTTAGTTGGAGCAACATAAATTAAAAAACACTTACAAAAATATTTATAAATTATTCATTTACATGAGCTTTATATCATATCACTAATAAGATTTGAATTTATATCCTTATGATATATAAGTCAATTTCTCATTAACTAAATTTTGGTTGCCTTTTTTCTCTATTAATTTGACAATGTTCATTAAATTTATCATCCTCATCAAAATGACTCATATTTAAGTAAGAGTGGTCGTCTTTGGATAATCATGCTCTTCCATTTTTTTTAATGAACATAAATAAAAAAATTGTGCCATCCGTAATTATTTTTATCCTATGTGTTAACTAAACCATTTTTGCAAACTATATTATGATCAAAATGTCTCTATATAGTTTTTATGGACTCTATAAAATTTCTTTCGTTTAATTTAACACCATTTTAACACGTGCATTTTTATGAAAAAACACATAAAGGCTATAAATTAAAATTATTACACTAAATAATAAGGGCTCGATTTAAACAAAATTAAATTTGGAAACATGATTCAAAATTGAGATAAATCATAAGAACTTACAGATTAATTTTTTTTCCTATTTTTTAACAAATAGTCTTTGTGTGCGGTTTATTACTCCCATGGTTATTAAGACATAAATGGCTTCTTACTTTTACTTTTTCATTGTGTATTAATTAACTCAACCTTTCACAAAGGAATTCTTCTTTAAGCAATGATGCTCCTTTTTTTTTTTTTAATGAAAAGGAATAAAAAAATTGTGCCATTTGTAATCATTGACATCCTATAATAATAATTAAAACATGGTTGTGAACTATATTATGATCAAAATGTGTCTGTGTAATTTTTTTTATTTCAAATATATTTTCGATTAATCAAAGATATTTTAAGCAAGAAATTTAAAATTTAAGTCAAGCTCAAAATATTTGAAATTATAAATGCATTTATTTTAAAAGAAATCTGTACATATTTTTATATTAAAATTTGATCCTCTTTTAGTAAAATTGTTTTTATGATTATACTTTTCTCATTGGTTTGACTACTGGTCTAACAGGTTGATCATTAAGCCCTCTGGAATTTAGGTTTAGGCTTCCAAAAAATAGATTTTAGGGTAAATGAGCTTTTAGAAGCACTTTTAAACCTAAGGCCAGTCAAGAGTTGGAGTTGGTCATTGCGAGCAGTATTATATTTTGGGAGAATTAGAGAAAGTCCCTTTGAAATTAATTATAAAATGTGATCTTCCATATATGTACAACTTAGTTTCCACAATATGCAACTGAACTTTCACGTTATATGCACCAGAATTTCTACACATGCAATTAAATAGGTCTAATTCTCCAATTAATTCCTCAATAGGGAATTTTTCTCCAATTTTCTCTTATTTCTTTTCATTTAAGGTATGTTTAAACTATTTTGATAATTATATTTGTTTAATTTTCCTTTAGTTAGTACTAAATTGAAATTATATTAATCCTTTATAAAATAAATTATTAAACAAGCATGATTTTATAAATATCAAGATATTTATACGACTATAGATTTTTTTTTCTATTGAGATACATGATGACAATTCGATTTGATTCAATTTTAGTTATTTAGACTTAGTTTGACAATTTAGTTGGCTGATATTTATGAATTGAATTATAAATCTTATTATATCTTTTATTTTCTTTCTGTCTATTTAAAAGTAAGTAAAAACATTTTAAAAGATGTTAAAATGGTTCAAAACATGCGAGTCAGGCTTAGACCTGTCAAAGGCCCACCCGTTTTCATAGTTATGTGAGATATGAATGGCTTCTTACTTTTACTTCTTCTTCTTTTTTTTCCAGTATATTATTATTAACTAACTCAACCTTTCACAAAGGAATGAGCCAAAACATAGAGTGCTTGTCATCTCTTTCGGTTTGTCTCCCTCTTTTATTATTTTGCTCTCTCTCTCTCTCACATCCTAATCTGAAACCCTTGTTTGAATTATATATAAATGCTAATGAGGACCACATTGCTTTCTTTTTCTCTGGGTGTGTTTTCTACTTTTCTTGTGGGTGAGGAGGACCACTCAATCTTTGAGCTATGGCTTAGTTTGTTTGAGTCACACTTCTCATCATCTTCAAATGTCAGAAATAATGCCAATGGCTCCATTTAATGCTTGCGTGAATGAATTCACCAAAGATATCTCAAATTTCTTCAACAAACACGCACAGACCATCCCTTCCAATTTTTTTTTTTTAAGAATTAGAGATAAATCCTCCCATTGAAAAATCAATTATAGAATGAGACCTTCCACAAAATGCAACTGAGCTTCTATAAAGGGTTCGATGAGAAGTTTTATTCTCTAATTAATTTCTTAATGGTGGATTTATCTCCAATTCTTCCTTTCTTTTTCTTTCTTTTTCTTTGTGCACATGTATCATCATACTCAATGAAATCTTATCTGAGACACTATCAATATCATACACAAAATGTGAGCGCCTCTCCAAATGGAAATTTGTAACAATAATTCATCACGCTGTAAGATATTAGTCACTTTCAGTAGGCTCAACCCTTCTAATTATTATTTTCTTTCCTTTTTCTATGTACGGATATCATCTTACTGAAGATAATTATGTTTGAGACCCTTTCAATGTCACACACTATTGAATACCTTTTCTAGTGGAAAGTTGAACATTAATTTATCACATTGTAATGGATTGGCTCATTCCACGAAACTCAACCCTTTTAATTGTTATTTTACCTTTTTTTTTCCTATGCATTGATATTCTCCTATTGGAGTCAATCTTGTTTCAAGTTCTTTCAATGTCAAGCGCTAAATGTGGGTACCTTTCCTATTGGAAACTTGAATTGAATCGTCTTCCACCAGACTCAACCCTTCTAATTATTATATTCTTTATTTTTTACATTTAGGTGTATCATTTTGTTGGATGCAATCCCATTATAGGCACTGAATGTGGCCCAACTCCCAATTACAATTTAAATATTAATTCATTACATTGTAAAAAATTAACTCCTTCTACTAGACTCAACCAAAATACTCAACACTTAAATTATTATTTTGATTGAGTCCTTATTTACTATATATGTTCTGCTAATTCATCCCATCACATTGAAAAGTTGGCTACAATTCCAAATTTGAGGAGTAAACGTAAAACTCACTCACTGTGTCAGAGCGCAGAGAGGTAGTCTGAGGATGGGGGGGACTGGCAAAAACAAACTAACAAAGTACTCCCTCTGTACCT
>QFDD01003387.1:0-13908 GCA_006871305.1 Vachellia collinsii | reverse complement strand
AAATGACTAAAGGGGACGTACATACCTGCATGAAAAATGATGTCAAGATGAAAGTAATGTGTAACCAACTCTTAAATTAAAAATGCCAAACAGGCAACCAACTAAAATGAATTTAACGAGTTAGGCTTCTTTTGTCATAAGGTATACTAAATCTGAATAAAACTATTCTTACATATTTATCACATGGATCGTAAATTACATCTAAAAATAGTTTATGATACTAATCCAAATAAGCCTTACTTGTTATTTCTGATTTTTGATAAAAGAATATACTTATTTTAAATTTCTTACATCCATTATGTCAAATTTTCCAATTATATGTAATCACATGTCACATTTTTTTATGTGAATTTATAATCAAATGATAATCTTTCAAAAATAGAATACATGATTAAATGTGAATGTAATTGGAGAATTTGATATAATGGATATAAATAACTTAACCTAAGTTTTTCTCTCTGATAAATCAGTGAAAGCAACCGAAGCCCATTTGGTTCACGGAGTTAGTGGGAATGTAACGAAATGCAATGGGTGGTAAACTAGTAGAGTGATAATTACATAGCATTTGTTTAATATATTATCAATGAATCATGAAATGAAATTTATATTTTATTTAAAAAATAAAAAAATGTGAAACAAATTTTTTAATTCTATTAATACTAAAAATAAAGGATATGAATATCTAAATATTAATTTATAAAAGAAACAAGTACCCACATGTTAATTTATGTAAACTGTAATCATGATTATATAGTCAAAACTATTTAATAGAGATTACCTGATTTAATGTAATCCATTATAATCAAAATTACATTCAATTACATCACTATATCAACCAAATAATGTAATCAATAAAATACTTTAGTATTACTCTTTCATGGAAATTAAAGGGGATTTAATGTTGAAAAAAGTGTGGATGCTAAATATGAATGATGTCACGCGTGAAATAGTAAGGTAGGTGAATGATGATGAATCCCAGATTGAGAATATGTGTGAAATCTGGATTTATATGAGATTTGTTTCTTATTTTGTAGGCATTTACAGAAAGGATAGATTTACAATCTTCAAATCTTAAGAGTGTCAAAAAGGCCAAATTTGAGTTGATCCAAAAAGAAAAAAGAAAGAAAGGCCAAATGTGCCAGGAGTTCCTTAGCTGGCATGCACACCTCCGATTGATTCCTCCCAAAACAAAAGGACGGCTTCTTACTATTTCTTTAGGTACTGATGTACTCTTATCAGCATTTTCTCTCTCGTTAAAAGGCATATTTTTAAATATTTTATGCTTTAATCTTTACGATATTTAGTGGCAAAAAAAAAAAAAAGATATTTAGCACAACATCAAATGTGATACAAGTTAAAGCAGGACAGTAGAAATGTGGAAGGAAAAGTTCAGCACACAGGGAAGAGAAGGTTCAGCAGAGGGAAAATGAATAAAGAGATATGTGTATTGAAAGATGTGTTCTGTAATTACATCTCGTTTCCTTATATACACGTGTTGGCTATATGAATAAATAACAATCTAACTATTCTGTTACAATCTAACTGAATCAGTAACAACATATTAACCCTTATCATCATTACAACCTGTCACCCCCTGCAAGCTGGAGCATATATGTCAAGCATGCCCAGCTTGGACAAAAGAAAATGAAATGGAGCTGGAGAAAGAGGCTTGGTAAAAAGATCTGCTAACTGATCTTGTGATCGGAGAGGAAGGAGACGGACAACTCTAGCCTGTACCTTGTCCCGAACTAGATGGTAGTCAAGCGCCATATGCTTCGTTCTTTCATGGAAGGTGGGGTTGGAAGCAATCTGAATAGCAGATTGATTATCACAATATAATAGTGCAGCTCGTGTGTGAGAAATATGCAGATCATCAAGGAGATATAAAAGCCACTGTATCTCACAAGTAGTGACAGCTAACGCCCTATATTCAGCTTCTGAGGAAGATCTAGAAACAGTATGCTGCTTTTTAGATTTCCAAGAGATGAGAGCATTATCCAGAAAAATGCAATAACCAGTAATAGATCTTCTTGAATCCACACAAGCAGCCCAATCACTATCACTAAAACCCTTTATCTGAGCATCAGACTTAGAGGGAAAGAAAAGACCTTTGCCCGGTGATGATTTGATATACTTAAGGACCCGATGTGCTGCTTGAAGATGAAGGTCAGTAGGATTAGCCATAAATTGACTAAGTTGTTGAGTAGCAAAAGATATATCCAGTCTGGTGGTGGTGAGATATAATAATCTCCCAATTAATTGACGATAAGCAGTTTTATCCACCAATGGAGTACCACCATCTAAGCTCAATTTGGTGTTTCTGTCCATGGGAGTAGAGGCTGGTTCACAATCAACATAACCTGTGGCATTTAACAAGTCTATAGCAAATTTTCGTTGGCATAAAGAGATCCCAGCTTGACTTCTAGCAATCTCTAGGCCTAAAAAATACTTGACAGGACCCAAGTTCTTGATCTTAAATTGGGTATCAAGCTTGTATTTCATTGATTCTATTTCAGACAAGTCATTTCCAGTAAAGAGTATATCATCAACATAGACTAAAAGTGCAGTAAAACTAGAGCCATGAATCTTGATGAATAAGGAATAATCAACCTTAGATTTTGTGTATCCATAGGAGATAAGAGCAGCAGAGAGCTTGTGAAACCATTGGCGATTGGCTTGTTTGAGGCCATAAAGAGATTTTTGAAGTTTACAAACAAGAGTTGTTTGGAAGACTGAAATCCAGGAGGTAATGTCATATAAACCTCCTCATCAAGGTCACCATGTAAGAATGCATTATTAACATCAAGTTGTTGAATATGCCAATTGTTGGTGGAAGCTAAAGCAAGTAGAAGTCTAACTGTAGTCATCTTAGCAACAGGTGAAAAAGTATCAAAGTAATCTATTTCCTCTGTTTGTGTAAAACCTTTGGCAACCAAGCGGGCTTTGTACCGATCTAAAGTACCATCAGACTTATATTTCTTGGTAAAAACCTATTTACAACCAATGGGATATTTCCCACTAGGTAAAGAGGTAATGATCCAGGTGTTATTCTGTTCTAGAGCTTTAATTTCAGCATCCATAGCATCCCTCCAAGGTTTATGTTTGCAGGCTTGGCGATATGTGGCGGGAATGTCATCAGAAGAAATAGCTAAACAAAAATGCTCATGTGAAGGAGAAAGAGAATGGAATGACAAGACAGAAGAAAGGGGATATTTATTACCTGAGGAGAATGATGCAGCTGAAGTAGTGAGGGATGAACAATCATAATCCTGCAAATATTTTGGTGGTTTGTGAGGTCTGGATGAAACTCGTGAAGGGGCAGGTAGGGTAGAGGGTGAAGATGCTGGAAGGTCATTTGTATGATGCACAAATGAAGAGGGCTCAGGAATTGGTATATCAGTAGGAAACTGAGGTGGATTATAAGCATCAGAGTAGTCAAGTGGTGGAAGATTAGCAGGAAGTGGGAAAATTGAGTCAAGTGATGTTGTGCTAGAATATGGAAAAACAAATTCATAAAAAATGACATCTCTAGAAATGAAGATTTTGTTGGAATGAAGATTCTGAAGGATATAACCCTTAGTATGGGCAGGAAAACCAAGAAATAAACATTTTGAAGCTTTAGGGTCGAATTTTGTCCTTTTGTGAGATGGTGTGGAAGCATAACTTAGAGAGCCAAAGACTTTTAATTCATTATAAGCAGGGGCTGTATTGTGCAACAATTGAAAAGGGGTATTGTTCTTGATGATAGGGGAAGGCAAGCGGTTTATTCAAAAAACAGCATGATTAATGGCAAAACACCAGTAAATTTTTGGAAGTTGTGCTTGAAATAAAAGGGCCCGAGCCACATTCAAAATATGTTGATGTTTCCTTTCCATAAGGCCATTTTGTTGTGGTGTATCAATGCATGAAGTCTGATAGATAATGCCCTTAGTCTTATAAAAAGATTCCATAAAGAATTCAAGGCCATTGTCTGATCTAACAGTTTGAACTTTGGTATTAAATTGAGTCTCAACTTGAAGAATAAAGTTTTGCAAATGAATTCGAATCTCAGATTTGGATTTCATAAAAAAAAACCCATGTAAAACGGCTAAAGTCATCAACAATGGTTAAAAAATAATGAAAACCTCTAATGGAATGTTCAGCAAAAGGACCCCATATGTCAACATGAATTATGGAAAAAATTTTATTACTAGAAGAGTTGCTTACAGGAAAAGACAAGCGTTTTTGTTTTGCCATATGGCAAACATCACATGGATCAGCTTTAGCATTACAACGAATAAAAGGAAATTTGTGCTGTAAAATTCTAAGAACTGTAGGTGAGATGTGACCTAACCGGTGGTGCCACAAATCAAATGAATTTTGATGAATTTGAGGCATAGGAGCAAGTGTTGGATGAGAGGAAACCGAAGTAGCCACTACAGGGTTGAGTTTTGCAGGATTGAGGAAATATGGTCCTTCAAATACTTCAGCTGTACCAATCATCCTCCAAGGAAAGAGAGCCTGAATATAACAAATGGAAGACAAAAAGAGAAAACAAGAGAGAGAATCTGTAAGTTTGGAGACAGAAAGGATATTGAAAGCAAAATCAGGAATAAAAAAACATTATGAATAGTAAGAGAATTAGAGAGACGTATGGTCCCTGAGATAGTAGCATATATATGACTCTTGTTAGGAAGTTTAATAGGAATGGGAGATACTTGACTATAATCAGAAAAAAAACTGAGTGAGTGGCATACGTGGTGTGTTGCTCCTGTATCAATGATCCAAGAGGTAGTATTGGAAAAAGAGGCAACAAAAGAATGATTACCTGAATTTGGGTGAGAGGAAGAGATAGAACAAATATTATGTAGAGATGGTGTTACAGCAGATGAAGATGGTGATGGATTCGATTGAGCAAGGGTGAGGAGTTTGTGGTATTGTTCCAGAGTGAATTGAGGTGATGGATTGGAGGATATGCTAGGCAAATTGGTGTTCAGCTCTGTCATAGGTGATGGATCTTGAGATTTGAAATGATAAGCAGATGCAGAAGGTTGATTTCGGAACTTAAAGCCTGGAGGAAAGCCATGTTTGCGGTAGCAGGTGTCCACGGTATGTCTGGGGCGATTGCAATAGGTGCAGAACTTGTTATTAGTAGAACTATTGGCAGTCGGAGGTTTTGATGCATGTGCAGCAGAACAATGCGGGCCCTTATTGAACAAGACCAAATGTTCAGCTCCCAAATGCATTTCACATTCTTGTTGCAAGATCAGTGAAAAAATTTTATTGACTGAAGGCAGGGGATCTAGAAGCATAATTTGAGACTTAACAGTAGTGAAACGATCGTTGAGACCTTTCAAAAACCGAATGGCATAATCTTGCTCACGATATGAAATACATGAACACAAAAAATTGCAAGAACATTGATTTATCGGTCGAAGACTTACAAATTCATCCCAAAGAATTTTCAGTTTAGTGAAATATACACTGACCGAGAGTTCACCCTGCTTCATTGAAAAAATTTCTTCCTGTATTTCAGCAACATGGAAGATATCACTCTGAGCAAATCGATCTTTTAGATCCAACCAGATATCATATGCCTTGTCTAACCACAGAATACTCTGAGCGATGGTAGGAGAGAGAGAACACGTAATCCAGGTGCTCACCATCGTATTGCATCTCAACCATGTTGGATATATTGGATCGGAACTCAGAGGTACAGTAATTGAGCCATCTACGAACTGAATCTTGTTCTTGGATTGTAAAGCCATTTTCATTGCTCTGGACCAGGTGTGGTAGTTTGGTCCAGTGAGAACTGGTGTAACCAAAACAAGCGCAGGATTCTCATTAGGGTGGAGATAGTACGGACTGGAAATATGTTGTGTAGGATCAACTGAGGCAGCGGCAACGGCAGCTACCGTGCTGTCTGAAGCAGAAGAAGAAGAAGATGAAGACGTCATTGCGATGGGGAAAGCTTTGATACCATGATACAAGTTAAAGCAGGACAGTAAAAATGTCGAAGGAAAAGTTCAGTACGGAGGGAAGAGAAGGTTCAGCAGAGGGAAAATGAAGAAAGAGAATATGTGTATTGAAAGATGTGTTCTGTAATTACATCTCGTTTCTTTATATACACGTGTTGGCTATATGAATAAATAACAATCTAACTGTTCTGTTACAATCTAACTGAATCAGTAACAACATATTAACCCTTGTCATCATTACAACCTGTCAAAATGTGATTAATGAATATGGAACATGTCCTTAAATGATAAAACATGTCAGATTAATTCAACTTTTCATACTCAAATTTACATTTATTTTGATTTTAATCTATCAAATTTACCATTATTTTAGTTTTGATTAATTAAGTTTGTTTTTATTTTAACTTTGGTCAAGATTTTATCCATATGTTTTAGTTCTTTAAAAGGTAAAATTGTCGAACTCTTTATTAAACTAAAATGATTAATGTTTTAAATAGAATTACATATGGATGATTAAAACCAAAATAAAAACAAATTTAAAAGTCCACAGATTATATTCATTCTAAAAAGTTATTTAACTCAAAATCAATAAAGGGTCAATTTAGAGAGATTGAAATAGTTTAGGAATATTAACTAATTACATTAGTCCCTGTAAACTATATAAAAATATCTTGCAGCATTCCTTCTATTGTACTTAATTATAAAATATAATTTCAGAAGTGATAATGCTCTTTTATATAAATCATTTTATAAAATTTTAGGAGTCATTAATTATTTTCTAAAATATCCCTCTATAAACCGTCTTTCCCATGGGTAGAATTAAAGCTAAGAAAATGGGTAGCATTGTATTAAATGAGGGGCAAAAATTTTAAATATGAGCTAATTTTAACTTCCTTGAGTGCTTCTTTGGAACCCCCACAAAAACACTTAAAAAAAATTTACATATAAATCAAGTGAAAAACTTCTCTGATATATTTACTTAAAATTCCATAAAATTATTTAAAATAAATTAATTCAAACATTAATTTATCTTGAGAGGTAGGTATTATAAAAGGAACGATAAGATATCTTGACTTTGATTAATCTTTGTGAATCAACTTACCTATATTTTTAAGGGGCAAAAAAGAAGTTAGATTATATAATTTTCTATTTCTATTTATCAGTAACTTTCAAATATTTCACTGAAACTAAAAAAAAATTTAAATATCATTAATTCAATTTTAAAATTTATTCTTGCTTACTATATGTTATATCTCATGAGTATAAGGTATCAAAGCAATAAATGAAAGGTAAGATTGTATATTCATATAATGTTACTTATAAATATAACCAAAAACAAAAATCCACCTATACTTAAAATTGATCTTGACTTTGATTATATTTACCTAATGTATGCTATTTAATTTTTAAAGTATGGTGTATTTAGTAGGAAAAAATTGAAAACTTATTAAATTTTTAAATAGAGTTAAGGAATTTTATAGTTTTTCTTAATTTCACAAAAACATGTTTAATGTGACTCAGGATAACATACAGCTCTATCGGCCGCTTACAAGATCACACCCTTTTGATTACTAACTTTAAATGTGGGCCTTTTGCTACTGGGAACATCTAATATGGGCTTTTTCTTGGTGATATAATATGGGCTTTTTTGATGTTTGTGAATCGGATATAGCTAGCCTAATGTTGGGCCCTTGCTCAACAAAAATAGTTTCATTTCTGTGACAAAAAGGGCATTCCCGTAATTTCCAACAAAAAAAAAATTTGTTCTCCTACTTTGTCGTGTAATGATATAAAAGGATAAAAGTCTAAATTCACTAGGGAAGTTTTCATTCAGGAACGTTGGATATCCGGAAGTTTGTTTGGTTCAATTTCGCCCTGAAAGTTCTCAAAACGTATCAGTTTTGCTCTGACCGTTAATTAACATTAACTTTGACCATAAACTGATATGTAACGCTTTATATTTACTGCCATGTGGCAATGAGGTGGCTTATTAGAGCGTTACCTGTTAATTAACGGTCAAAGTTAACGTTGAATAATGGTTATGGTAAAACTAATATATTTTGGGAACTTCCAAATCAAAATTGAGCTAAAAAAACTTTAGGATACTTAATTCTCGAGTGAAAATTTTTAAGGTGAATTTAAACCTTTACCCATATCAAAACTCACAAGTCGCTTGTTCAATTTTATAATTTCAAACTGTTAGTGTATATCATTTTAATTAAAAAAATCCATTAATTTATGATTCCATTCTTAATATATTCATAAATGATATTGTATCTTCGTTTAATTTTCACACTTTCTCTGTAACATTAATGTTCACATTTTAGAGGACGAAAGTGTCATACAAAGCCTTTTATGGAGAAATCATTTTCATATGAATTTTTTACCCGAATTTTAATTAGAATTTAACCATCTTTGAGAATAATTAAATTAAGTCATGAAGTGAGACTAACATTTTTTTTTTAAAAAAAACCTTTGACCAGAAAAATAAAAAAATGAATAGAATATATATATAAACTCAAAATAATTACTCATCTCAATAATTAACGTATGAAACTGTTTTAGTATTTTCCTCATAATTCCACGTTGTATCGCTCTGCATATGTCGGCTGTGACGCTCGACGCAACTTCAGAAGCACGAGGCACTTCCACATTTATCGCGCCACGCGTCACTCTTTCCCTTCTTAGCCTCAATCCGAAACAATCTAGGAAGCAGCCTTTCCCTCACTTTCATGATCCGAGACTCAAAAACCCCCCAACAAACCAATCCTACACCGACGCGTTTCACCTTCGTCCCCTCCCTATAAATATTGGAGACCCCACGAACACATCTCAAGCCCAACGAAACAAACCGATTGATCGTATCCAAGTAGCAAAACACAAAACCCCTTTTCGTTTTCCGTCTTCTTCCTGTTTAGAGTTTCGATCCCTTCTTTTTTTGGTCTGCTTTCTCATGATCCGAAAATCAAATGAGTCCGACCGCCGGATTCTGACCTTCCCGGCGGTTCATCCTTGTGAGGATGTTTCTCTTCCCACGCTTATCACTTCTCTATTCACTCTCTCTCGTAGGATTTGCAGTTTCAAATCCAAAGTTTTCCCCAGTAACAAGGAAAAGGCCAGAAAGGCCATTCGTATGATTGAGGTTCTTCAGATTTTTCTGGAAGAGATCCGAGACCAGCGATGGAGTTCTCCGGATTCAGTAATCCTGAGCTTGTCGGAGCTTCATTTGACTTTCCAGAAGCTTCAGTTCCTCCTTGAAGACTGCACTCTTGAAGGCTCTCGGCTTTATATGCTCATGGAGTCGGATGAGATCGCGACCCATTTTCAGGTCCTATCTAGATCCGTAATCACGGCTCTGGATATCTTCCCTTTCAGCTCCATAGAAATTTCAGAAGAAGTTACAGAGCAGGTTGAGCTGATACTGAAGCAAGCACGAAAGTGCGACTTTGAAGTTGGGCCCGAAGACAAACGAGCTATGATGGGTGTTCTATCAATTTTGAATCAATTTGAGAACTCGATCACTCCAAGTGAGAGTGATCTCAGATTGATTCTTGATCATATTGGGGTTCGAAGATGGAGTGAATGTAACAAAGAAATCAAGTTTTTGGATACAGAAATTGGCCATGAGCGAATGAAGGAAGAGAAAAGAAAGCTGGCTCTTTTGAGTGGTTTAAAGGGGTTCATGAGTTACTGCAGATGCGTAGAGATCGAGGTTGTCGATGATGGAGAAGATGATCCAAACTCTGATTGTAGCAAAGAAAGTGAGATTATTCAGACTTGGTGCTTCAACCCAGATGATTTTCGATGTCCAATCTCTCTAGAAATCATGAATGATCCGGTGACAATAGAGACGGGTCATACTTATGATCGATCTTCGATTCTCAAATGGTTCAGCAGCGGAAGCCTCATATGTCCAAAGACAGGGAGGAACCTTGGCAGCATCGAGTTGGTCCCTAATTTGGTGCTTCGCAGGTTAATTCATCAGTACTGTTCTAAAAACGGCATTCTTGTGGTGACTGATCTGGGTCGGAGGAATCGTGATCGTGATAACAAAACAACTTGTGAGCCGGGAAGTTTGGCAGCTCAAGAAGTCATGAAAATGCTGGCAAGTTTTCTCAGTGACCAACTTCAAAGTGAAGCAGAGTTTGAGAGAAACAGAGCGGCTTATGAGATTCGGGTTCTTTCCAGAAGAAACATCTTCAACAGGTCTTGTTTTATGGAATCTGGTACAATTACGTATCTGTTAAGGTTGTTGTCATCGTCGAGGAACCCAACAACACAAGAAAATGCCACAGCATCTCTCATGAACCTCTCAAAACACCCCAAGAGCAGAAGTATTATGGTTCTGAATGGGGGTTTGGAACTGATTGTGAGTGTTTGTAAGAAAGGAATGAAGTTAGAATCTCGCCATCACGCTGCTGCTACGCTGTATTACCTCGCCTCAGATGAGGAGAACAGAATGTTAATCGGACAGGAGCCGGAAGCAATCCCATCTTTGATCAATCTACTCAAAGATGGCTCTGATAGAGGCCAAAAGAATGGCTTGGTTGCTTTATATGGCCTCCTTTTTCACTCTGAAAACCACAAGAGAGTGCTTGAAGCAAGGGCAATTCCATTGCTAGTTAGCATCTTAAAAACCTGTGAAAGAGAAGAGTTAGTCACAGATTCATTAGCAGTACTGGCAATTCTAGCCGAGAAAAGTGCTGGAGCAATGGCAATCCTTCAAAATGGAGGTTTACATCCAACTATGGATATCTTGAATTCTTCTTCAACAACTTCAAGAGTTGGGAAGGAGCAATGTGTGTCTCTATTGCTTTCTCTAGCGGTAAATGGAGGGGCAAATGTGGTTGCTCTTCTAGTGAAAAGCCCTTCTCTAATGGGATCCTTATATTGCTTACTCAGTGAAGGCACATTTAGAGCAAGCAAGAAGGCCAGTGCTCTCATCAGGGTCCTCCATGATTTTTGTGAAAGGAGGCCCTTTGGACTCAAGTCTTCTTCAGTTCTTCCGCAAGAACAGTTTATCCACGTTTGGTAAAAACCCAGTTTGCTCTTTTTTTTATCTGCACTGGGTATTTTCTTTCACTTGTTTCTGTATAGATACAATTGTAAAAAAGGTGTGTTTTTTTACCTGAAATGAGCTCGTGTTTTGAAAAGAGCTAGTATCTGTATCAGCATCAGCTTCTGTTTTAGTTATGAAGCTCAAGCTTGTATAGAGTATTACTATTCATTCGTTTATCCAATAAGACTTACCGTACTGTGTCTTGTAATTTAAAAATGCAATTTATAATAAAATTTGAGATTCTTTCTCTTTTCTTGTCTCCACAACAAATGTTATTTTTTTCTCCCAACAAATAGTATTCATTCTTACTTACACTGTGAAAGATGTGAATGATTTAGCTTGTGATGTGATTTCTAGAGCCTTCTCTAGGCCATGTAGCACTTGCTCCATAGATGGCCGTTGCTGCTTAAGCCCTATGCATGACACGGCAAGCTTCAGTGCGAGGCTAAATGCTTCTGCAGAGTACTCCCCTCTGAGTTTAGGATCAGCAAACTCTGATATATTCCCACCTCTAGCAAAGTTCCTAGCCTGATTCACAAAGTCACATAACAACAAGAGCTTCTAGTAATCATTATCCTCATAAGCCTATCCACTTGTAGTGTGTGTGATTGTTTTACTATAGAATTGATGATCATTAGGCCATTACCATTTTATCTAGGGACATCGGTCTCTGGGAATTGAAGTTAATGACCTTCTGTCCTGAAAGAAGTTGCAGTAGAACGATTCCAAAACTGTAGACATCTCCTGAGGCTTTTACATGGCAGCTTTTTCGATATTCAGGATCGATATAACCTAATGTTCCTCTCACCTCGGAGCTCACAAACGATTGGTCGAGGCCCATTACCTTGGACAGGCCAAAGTCTGAAAGCTTTGCTTGCATGTTGGTGTCAATTAGAATGTTTGATGGCTGACAATACCACACATATCACAGGAGAGATCAATGACAGAATGAATAGACTGATTAATGGAGGGACAGAGAAAGAGAAGAATACAGCGCTTTTCACCTTAATGTCGCGGTGAATAATGCAGCCATCTGGATAGGTGTGGAGAAACATTAGACCTCTTGCACAATCAACTGCAATCTTAAGTCTTTGAATCCATGACAGGACTTTATCTTTGCCTGTCATAAGAGTAAATCATGTGTAAGAGAGTTTTACATGGAAAAAGAGTTAGAACTTAGAAGAATCTCTATGGATAAATGAGAAGGAAAAAAGGGGATACCAAATAGCCAATCTGAGAGGTTTCCTTCATGGCATAACTCATACACTAGGAAGCATTCACCTTCGTTGTCACAGTATCCGACCAAAGATACTAAGTTTTGATGTCTGACATGAGAAAGGCTTCTCACTTCTCGAACAAATGTCTCCAAGTACGCTTCACCCATAATATGCTTGATGGCTACATGCTGACCGTTGGAAAGTATCCCTTTGTACACTTTTCCTGTAATAATAAATCCAAACAAGTTTAACTTATTTGAAAGATTTTGTATCAGTGATTTATTTCATTTGGATTTTATTGGTTATTTCAGAATCATTGAGATAATCAATACTATATAGAAAATTAAAACCAGTGTCCTGTAGCTTTGCTGCTTTCATTTATTTGCATGTATTTGTTTTTTTTTTTTTTTTTGAAATCCGCACAGATTAAACCTAGTTAGTGGATGATGATGATATCAGCATAGTTTCTCATTTTTCACATGTTCAAACCAAATTACTAATGGCGTAAACGTTGAGACTCCACATGAAACCAGAAAATGGTCTCTGTAGCAGATGCTAACAAGGTTTAACCCTTCTAACTCCTGCTTGTAATATCAGTTTATATGCTATCTTGTAGCTTCTGTCTCAGTCATCTCTTTTGGTTTAGTGCTTTGAGTTGTTTTGAGGCATAAAATTAAAAATTGTAATAAAACAGATATCAGAGAACACAGTTCAAGAAACTGAGGGATGTTCTTACCAGCTATGCCTTGACCAATATAATTTGAAGCATTAAGATCGTTGGTCGCCATGTAAACTTCCTTGGTATTTATCTTAAGAGAGCTTGAATCCCCTGCCTCTAAAGAATTAAAACAAATTCAAGTAAGACAAATATATATATATATTGTAACATCCTAAATTTTTATTTTTTGTGCCTTAATTATAATTAAGAAAGAATTATTTGTAATAAAAAAAATAAATAAAATAAAAATAAATAATAATAAATAAAATAATAATAATAAAAATAGTATAGGGGAGGTGTCGGCAAGAAGAGAAGAGAAGAGGGAAAAAAAATATAATAATGGGGGACAAGTTGGAAGATAAGAAGGAAGAAAAGTAAAAAGGAAAAGGGGAAAAGAAGGGGGACAACATGATGGTAAGATGAAGATAAGGAAAGGATAAGGAAAGTGGAGGATTCATGGGGAGACTCACGGAAGAAGAAAGAAAAGTATATAATATTATTATATTATATTTTAATAATATATTTTATTAATCACGGGAAAGGAAAGAAAAGGAATGAAGGAAGCGTGGCGTGGCTATATACACACACCCATGCATTCTCTCATTCTCTCCATGGTCGTGAAGGAGGAGAGAAGGAGTATTGCATTCCTGACTCCAATATGTTGGAATAATTTAGATTGGTGTGTGTGACACAAAACTTTGAATTGTATTCTTGGCTCTTAAAGTTTTCAAGATCTAGCTTGGAGTTGAGGTAACCGGGGTTAATTTATTTTATATGCACTTTATGGACTGTAAGGTATTTTTGAAACCTTACTTTTTTTTATAATATTTATATGTGCTTTTGAAAGATCATGCATATGTTTGAATATTTATATGTATCAGTGAAGCAGATTATTTTCCAACATATATGTATGGGTTATGATTATGATTGAGATTATTGATATTGAGATGATTATGA